>SSNQ01000165.1:1838-50679 GCA_006942095.1 Nothobranchius kuhntae | reverse complement strand
GACCTCCGATTGGCGTAACCGGGTGTCGTTACCGCCAGCGTGAAATCTTACTGTATTTACGCTTATCCTTAGCCAGCAGTTTCAGATAAGATTTAATGTCGCCCGCTCTGGCCCCAGGTAAACATTTAACTATGGTTGCTGGAGTCTCTAATGCCACGTTTCTGACTATGGAGCTGCCAATGATCAGAGTCGGCTTGTCAGTGGGTGCGTCACTGAGCGGGAAAAATCTATTAGAAACGTGGACGGGTTGGTGGTGGCCCACGGGCTGGGTTCTATGCTTCCTGCGTACCGTCACCCAGCCGGCCTGAGGTCCCAGCTGCTCAGGTTCTTCTGCTGGAGGACCGCTACGGGGCGGTTCTGAGCTAGTTAGCCCCACGCTAGCTTTGTAGCTACGGCTGTTCACGGGTTTTTCAACAGCGCAGAGCCGGGACTCCAATTCCGACACCCTCGCCTCCAAAGCTACAAAAATGCTACATTTATTACACGTACCATTATCACTAAAGGAGGCAGAGGAGTAACTAAACATCTGACACAGAGAGCAAGAGATAGGAGACGGAGAAGCAGAGACAGAAGTAGCCTAAGCCGTGCTGAGGCTAAGCTAACTGGACGAGAAAACTGTTCAGTACCAAATAAACTGCGTGCAAACTCAAATGGTTCCCTAAAAGCTAGGTGGAACAACAGAAAATGTGTGTTTTAGCGTGCTTTAGTGCTACAATAACTCAGAGATATCCTAGTACAGAGAAATTAAATCAGCTTTAGCGAGCCCCAAACACCAAACAGCTACATGTAGTGCAACACTGAAAACAGGAAACAGGAAACGCCTTACCGCCAGGTGCAGCCAATCAGCAATCAGACACTGCAGCCAGGTGTAAAGAAAAATAAAGGTGCATAATGCAATCTTAAAGCTGTTATAGCAAATCTGCAAATAGGCTATGTATTGAATGCAACACTGTCATGGAACACTCACTCCTCCCCTCGGACATGTTTCCTTAGATGCTTCTGCCGGAACTGGAAACTCACATGTTTAACGTGATGAAGGAACTGTTTCCACCAAGGATTTAACCACTTTCCACAGTTGCCTCTGACACAGTGCTAGAGTGCATGAGACAGCCTCAAGGTCTGGGTTTGTCCTTTTTACGCCAGGGACGCACCGGCCGCGGAAGCGCCGCGAAAATGGGACCCCCTTCATTCGGCGCCCTTGTTAAGCTATTCTATAGACCACATGGGCCGCCGAAGTGCCGCGAATCGCCTCGCGCCGGCGCTCCGGCCCGCGCCGTGCTGCGATCATTTCGGCGTCGGCTCTATTTTGTTTGCGAGCCGCGGGTGAATCGCATCAATTCTGGCAGGAAGTCAAACCTAGACATAAGAGGCAGGCCGGTAAAGTTAACAAAATAAAGCATTTCAAAATAAAATTCCGCAATAGTCAAATGTGTTCGTAATCAGACTGCAGAAAAACCACACAAACACACACACACATCGAACTTGTGTGCGTGTGTGACCACGTGAAGGGGTGTGTCTTTTCACCGGAGCAAACAGGACAGAGAGGCAGAAAGTCTGAGGCAAGCAGTTAGGATGGATGACTTTAAATTAATTATGGAAGTTGAGAAACACAAGGAGCTGTACGACCCCCGAAAAACATGGTTATTTACGTAGCCATTTCGGAAGAAACTGCTAGGATACAGCTGCAGAACTGGAGCGGGTTCCAAGAGATTCAACTGGCAGAAACAACTGGTTCATACCATAGGTACACACACACAAACACACACACACACACACACAACGTACAAACACTCAAACGTAGAGGAAAACAGCTGAGAAAAGGCAGAGAGGAAATGGAGGACACCAAGTGTTTAAAAGAAAAACTGCAGCTGAGCCGAGGCGCGCCTCGACTGGGGCGCATCTGATCTGAACTGAGGAGCGGCGAGCAGCGGCCGAATTTCGTGAGCGATTCGCTTCTCGGCGCTTCGCGGCGCTTCCGCGGCCAGTGTGTCCCCGGCGTTACTGTACAGCACTTTGGTCAGCTGTCATGCTGTTTTTAAATGTGCTGTATAAATAAACATGGTATGGTATAGGTCATGCATTTGCTTCTAAACTGTTTACTTTCCAGCAAGAGAAGAAAGAAGATTAAAAGACTCTTTTCTTTTATTAAATCAAAGAACTCTATTTTTAATTAAGCTAATCAAAACAACTGTTAGTCAATAATACAATGTGACCGATCTGTGAAATCACAATGTTATGATTAATATGTTTTAATAAGTGAATGACTTAATCTAGTTCACTAGTCACACTGACACACGTAATGAAAACACATGACACATTGGTACTGATCCAATCAGAACCTTCCTAGTCTGAAGCGTGGCATAGTCTCTGTGGTGCTTATAAATCTGCCAGCTTTGATTCAACCAGAATTCAAAACATCCAGATTAATAAAACTAGTTCCAACGCCATCTTAGTTCAGTTCTCAAGATCTCACTGAGTTCACCGCATGCTAAGCGAAGTATCGGACCGGCCATCTGTACTTCCCTTTTAAAGCTGAGAACCACCAAGCTGGAAAAATCTGTTGTTTTTACCAACCAAGCAACGGTTCCTTTCAGAATTAAAGCTGAACTCGCTGACCCAAGGAGGGTCCCCTTTTGACGCTGTGAACCACCTGTCGCTTTTTACCTGGAGACAATCCAAGGACTAGTTTGTCGTGCTGTGACGCTGTACCACTGGCTCCAGTACCGAAAGGAAGGTCCGTGGACCTGACATTCTGGATCCATCATTGGAGGTCTCCCTGAGGGTATGTGTGTGGATGCGGCAAAGTGGCGTCTCGTGTGTTTATGACTACTCCGGTTAAACT
Organism: Nothobranchius kuhntae; assembly: GCA_006942095.1. Lineage (NCBI taxonomy): Eukaryota > Metazoa > Chordata > Actinopteri > Cyprinodontiformes > Nothobranchiidae > Nothobranchius > Nothobranchius kuhntae. The sequence continues at coordinate 47,837 of SSNQ01000165.1, read as the reverse complement.
CTTATCAGTTAGAAGCAAAACATCATCCCACTCAGACTTGCTTCTCCGGATACGAGAGTTCTGAATAACACTCATTCACACACACCATCCATCTCACACCTCATTCAAACAGAACATCCATCATTAGAGAGTTGGTATTGTTAAATTGTTTAAAATTATTTAGTAATAAATCATCTTAAACGTTTGAAGGACTCTCTCTCTTCTCTTGTCTCTCAGTTAATACAAAGTGTTATCTAATCCCTGCATTAAAAAGTTCCAATCTTCTGATTAAATAACCCAGTGGTCCGTAAGATGGATTTCATACTCAATATGAAATCTTAACGTCTCACGGTCCTTAATTAAATGTAAATTACTATCATTACACAATGGTGAGCCATTGTCCGATATTTGCACATTTTTGGGCACTTTGTGCTAAGTCTGAGACGTATTTAAACAAAATTTAAAACACTTCTAATTAAAAATTTGATGTTTCTGGTTGAAAACGAGGTGATCTCATAATCCGCCACTAGAGAGCAGCAAAGGGAGGTTGGCATCAGTCATCCTCCACAGGAGGCGCTGTTTCATCTCAAATCATCCTAAGCCTGACATGGCAATCGACAGCGTCCTCACGGCGGCCATCTTACTTCGGACGCTAACCGTTCTTTAGCTGAGGGTGAATGCACGGCTCAAATAAAAATACTTATAACTCGATGAAATATTAACGGATTTACAAACGGTTTGCCTTATTACAAACCGTATGATACATAGACTTGACGCGGGATATTAACACATGTTGAAATCACCGCTTTTACTTTTGAAACACGACATACTTGTGAACAATGTGTCCCGGTGTTCTGGGTATTTGTCCTACCCTAAACCGTCCTACCCGTTGTTCCTGAGCATGTGCGTGCATGCGTACAACACAAAAAGGGAATGCTACTCCACTGTCATATTTGCAGGAAAAAAGGTAAGTAGTAAGTATTAGTACTTAGAGACCACAGTCAATATTTCTATAGGGTTTCAATGGTTCAACAAAACTAAGAAGTGTACGCAAACCTAATGTTTGTCTAAATGGCTGTGTTGGTGGAGGTTTTAGTGTTTATTAGCTGTCTAACTTGGCTTAGAGAACTTGTGTCAAGCCAGCCTCCAGTTGGAGACTTGCAGTCAAGCCAGCCTCCAGTTTATTGCCGGTTCCCCGTCTATTCAAAGTATTACGGGAAGGGATGTGGAAACCGGATTTCAAAATAAAACTAAACTTCGAGTGAATTAACAGATATTTTAAGAACATAATAACATATAATTTAGGCTTATTCACTATTAGCGGCCTGTCAATATCAAGGTCATCTTATTTTGGATTTCAAAGTAAAAGCCCTATGAATTTTCAACTCAGTCTGATGTTGCCTTCCAAAATAAAGGCCTTTTTAAATTGCCCATATACGACCAAACTTTCAGTGATTTCAAAATTCTCTAAAATGGAAAATTGCTTTTTCCACAGGGTAATTCCACTTTAGATCAACCGTATACAACCCCACAATGATACTGTATCAATATCAAGTTATTCTGATTTTGCTTTCAAAAATAAAAGCCCTTTCAAATTGTCCATAATTGACCTACCATTAACAATTTCAAAATGCTCTAAAATAGCAAATTGCTGTTCCACTTTAGATCAACAGTATACAACCCCACAATGATACCATATCAATATCAAGTCATTCTGATGTTGCCTTCCAAAATAAAGGCCTTTCAAATTGTCCATAATTGACCTACCTTTAACGATTTCAAAATGCTTTAAAATAGCAAATTGCAGCTTCCGGGTTATGACACGATAGGGAGAGGACGCAGGAGTGTGTGCTCGCCTTGGAATCCTGATTATTACTTAGTAACTCTCGACTAGCAAATATTTGGACTCGGCGACGCTATTAGCATCTCTTAATCCATCATGCCACCACCTAAAAGCGCTGCATCAGGTCAGCAAGCAGCCAAAACAAGATCGAACATCGGTGCTAATGTGGCTAGCGCTAATGCTAGCAAAACTAGGTCGCCATCCCCTCAGGCCTGCTCAGAAGACGCGGACCAAGAAACAACTACGAACAGCGAAATTCTCAATGCCATCCGTCAATTACGAACGGATATGGAGAGACATGCGGTGGACACACTGGAAGCCATTAGAAGTGTGACAGGGGACGTGCAAGTACATGCACGAAGACTGGATGAGGCGGAGGAGCGAATATCCCAGGCTGAAGATAACACAACAACTCTTCAAGGAAAAGTTCAGCAACTCGAGGACAAGGTGAAGGATTTATCCAGTAAGACTACAAGTTATGAGGATAGAAGCAGGCGCTCCAATCTCAGGTTGGTGGGATTACCCGAAAAATTAGAGGACAAAGATGTGGGTTTCTGGAGAAATGGCTCGTCGATACGTTTGATAATAGCTATGCAGCAACCCCCATCATTGAGAGAGCGCACAGGATCGGGCAATATGACCCCAGAGCAAAAATACCAAGGGTGGTCATCATGAAGTTTCTGAATTACCGGGATCGAGAAACCACCATGGACGCGGCAAGGAGGAAGAAGGAGATTCGCTGTGGGGGCCATCGACTCAGCCTGTTTCCTGACCTGTCGCCAGAGACGCGGAGCCGGCAGCGACGATTCGACCCTGTGAAAGCCCAGCTGCGGGATGCTATACCCAGCCCAGTTGATCATCACTCATAACGAAAGGCGCATCATCTTCAAATCGGAAGAAGAGGCTGAGGACTACATAAATTAAAAAAAAAAAAAAACGACAACCAGCAACAGACAACGGGGCTGACTGAGTTCGGGGACTGCCTGGTCTTATTATTCCTGTCTCTCCCCCTCTGAGAGGGGAGCGGATCACACAGTAAGGCAAGAACCGAACTATATATTATTGGTTATGGTGGCTCTAAAAGCAAATAAGTTATTTTTTTTATTTTTTTATTTATTTATTTATTTATTTTTATTTATTTATTTATTTTTAAATTTATATAAGAGTTCTACGTTATGTGTCCTATTTTGTTATCTCTTACTTATATCCCGTTGAATTATATACCGAATGGTTAAGTCTTTTATTACTATCATAATTATTGTTGCACTGATCAGGGGCCTCCTGTGGGGGGGCGATATGGACCTTTGTTTTTTTTTTTTCTTTTTCCTCCTACTGGCTGATGCTGACTCTTGGGGGAGTCAAGTCAAGTCAAGTTTATTTATAAAGCGCCAAATCACGACAAGAGTCGTCTCAAGGCACTTCACATAATAAAAATTCCAATTCAGGTCAGTTCATTAAGCCAATCAGAAATAATGTTTCCTATATAAGGAACCCAGCAAATTGCATCAAGTCACTGACTAGTGTCAGTGACTATACAGCAATCCTCATACCAAGCAAGCATAAAGCAACAGTGGAGAGGAAAACTCCCTTTTAACAGGAAGAAACCTCTAGAGAATCCTGGCTCAGTATAAGCAGCCATCCTCCACGACTCACTGGGGATCGAGAAGACAGAGCAGACACACACACACACACACACACATACACACACACTAGTCTACTGTAGAGACGAGCACACCGGAGCTGATATGAACGAGCAGTTGTACGTTACCCCCACTGGGGATGGAATGTCTTATTTAACCCAAGGTCTTAGGTTTAGAGGGTTTGGAGCCACGTTTTGTTTGGGGAAATGTGGGGGGGTTTGCTTTAGAAATTTCACTCAATATGATTTAAATGAAGAGTCTTTACTCAATATGAAAGCGAAAGTCAAAAAGGTGCAGCCACGATCCTTTGGCACTATCATACTAAAACATATTAATCATGATGGGTAGATCTGCTATAAAAGTCCTTACGTGGAATGTGCGCGGTTTAAATAACATGGTTAAACTTAAGCAAGTATTAGGCAGAATAAAACAGTTAGGGGCCACAGTATGTTTTTTACAAGAAACACACCTGTTGGAGAAAGATATCAACCGAGTAAGAACCAGATGGCCTGGACAAGTATTCTCCTCTGGATTCTCCTCTCACTCTAGAGGGGTCATAATTCTGGTCCATAAGTCGATTCCGTTTCAGTTAAGAGATAAGTATTTAGATCCCGCTGGGAGATTTATTATACTGAATGGCACTATAGTTTCAACTCTTGTAAATCTGGTTTGCTTATATGCCCCTAATGGAGATGATCCTACTTTTTACCAACATTTCTTTTTAACTATTTCCTCTTATACTGGCCACTACATAATAGGAGGTGATTTTAACTGTGTGATTAACCCTGTGGTTGATAGATCAAACACCCATGTTACTCCCTCTCACCAACAAACTAGAACAATGATTGGGAAATTTATGAAAGACCTCAACTTGATGGAGGTGTGGAGACTATTACACCCTAATAAAACTGAGTTCTCGTGTTTCTCTAGCACCCATAAAACATATTCACGTATTGATTTTTTCCTGATCTCAACAAATCTAATGTCTCTGATACAAAAATGCTGGTATGAAGCTATTTTACTTTCCGATCATGCCCCAGTCATTTTATCTCTTCTACTGGCCAACCTTTTACTCCAGCCACTCCCATTTCGTTTCCAAGCAAAATGGTTGAGATATACAGAGTTCTTAAAACTCATAGATGGGAAGATAAATGATTATTTCACTTTTAATACGAACCAAACAAATGCATCAATAAAATGGGAAGCCTTTAAGGCCTATATAAGGGGAGAAATGATAAGCTATACTAGGAGCAAATCCAAAATCCATTTGAACAAACTAAAGGAACTTGAAGAACAAATTAAAGAAATACAGGACCACTTATATCACCACAATGACGTTGAAAAATATAAAAAACTCCTTCTGTTAAAGTCAGAATATAATGAACTTAGCACAAATAAAATTGCTACAAATCTAATGTGGTTGAAGCAGTCCTATTATGATCAAGGGGAGAAGGCAGGGAAGCTCTTGGCTTGGAGGCTAAAAATAATACAATCAGAAAGAACCATAAACTCAATTATATTGGACGATGGAATAGAGATCATGGATCCGGAAAATATAAATAACACTTTTGCAAACTATTATGAAAATTTATATAAATCGGAATACCCTGAAAATGGAAATGAAAATGCACAAAACCAGTTTTTAGACCGAGTGAAATTTTCGACCCTTCCCGAAGAAGCCAAAAAGGCCCTTAATGCTAAGCTGAGCATAGAGGAACTCAGAGAAACACTGGGTCTTATGAACAGCGGCAAAGCTCCAGGTCCGGACGGACTCCCAATTAAATATATAAAAAAATTTTTGACAAATTATTGCCACACCTGCTTGAAATGTTTAACGAGTCCTATGAAAGAGGCATTTTGCCACCATCTCTGAGAGAGGCATCTATTTCAGTCATTTTAAGACCTGGTAAGGCCCCAACAGATATGAGCTCATACCGCCCCATATCACTAATGTCCTGTGTAGCGGAATATAGTTGGTATATCCTTACACTTTTATTAAGGTCCAGAGATATCACTGATCCAAACCTGAGCTGGATCATTAATCTTTGGACTGGGCCCTTAGAATCAAAAGAGGTTGTTTTTACAACAGGGAATTTTATTCAAACACCTTGTATTGAATTGGAGACAAGAAGAGACAGAGAGATGGGACGTTTAAGAATATTTATTTTATAATTATTTGAAACAATCACCAGGACTAACTCTCTAAAGATGGATGCAGATGAATGTAATGCTGAAGTGTTGGTGTGTGTGTGTCAGTTCGGAATCTCCATCTGGTGGAGGCGAGTCTGAGTGCAAGATGTTGTTTGCCCTAACTGACCGATGATGGACTTCAGGAGGAAGACATGAGATGCTATCTATGCCGATCTACATACCGTGCGGAGACTCCCGTGTTAGATCCGGATGCCAGGTCCTCGGACCCTCCTTGGTGCTGGAACTGGTGAAGCAGCGTCGGCAGCACGACAAACCAGTCTGAGGATCGTCTCCCGGTACAACGGCAGGTTTTCAGCGTCAGGTAGAGACCCCCCTTTTTGGGTCACAGAGTTCAGCTTTTATTCTGAAGGAACCGTCGTCTTGTTGATAAAACGACAGAATTTTCCAGCTTGACAGTTCTCAGCTTAAAAGTAGAAAATACAGCTGGCCAGTCTATACTTCACTTAGCGATGATGGACATGAGATGGATTTGAGAGCTGGTTGAGTACTTGGTTAGAACTCCGTTGGAACTACGTTGTGCACGTCTCGTTACTCGTGCAGCCTTCCTCTCTCTCAGCTACATAATGATACTTTTTATCAGTTGAATATGTGAGACTTCCACCAACAGCAAAAGGATCTCATGTTTTTGTGGGTTTTTTATGTTCACAAGCACATTCCCTCTCACGGATTACTAAACCGCTGTTTTGACAAGTTATCAGATTGTCTAAAAATAGGTAGTTTTTTTGTTTAGTATAACTCCGCTTCTACGTTGCCTATTAACAAAATTTAAAAACTGGGGTGTAGTTTATAATCTCCTTTTTAAAGCTGAATTGAAACCGAAACTCAGGGAGGCGGAGTCTTGCTGCTACAGCGTCCCAAATCAGACCTGTTCAAAAGACGCGGTCCCCAGAGGGTTAAGTCAAATTAAATTACATATAGAACAACTTTTTACATCCAAAAACACAAATGAACTTGCTACTTGCCTGTTGCTGTGGAAACGGTGTAGAGGGTCTGTTCAGTGACAGGAGGAGAGCCGACAGCTGAAGTCGCTGACGTCCAAGGTTCCTACATCACTGAGGTTGGCTCTTTGGGAGAGGAGAGGGAAGGGCTCTTCTGGAGCCAGAAACTTCTCATACAGAGATTCAGACATCGTCAGGTTGACTTTCTGTAGCTGGTTTACTAAAGAGCAGATAATGTGAGAAAAAGAAAAACGTCAAAATACCACAAGCTGGATTAAACTTGTTCTGATTGACTACTCGCTGTTTGTGTGAATAATTTTTTAAACTTCATTCAGTTGCCATATTGTTCTAACTCAGTGGTAAATTGATGTTTCAGTAAAAAAACATATATTACTACTTTTGCTAAATCATTTAATGTGTGGCGTTCAAATGATTATTATTTGACGTTCTACAATTGTTTTCTAATGCTGTATATGTTGGATCCTTAATAAAGATGCCTTTATTTCCATTAAACATTGATATTTGAATGCCATCCTTCACAAAGCCTGAACACATTGAGTTTACAATACTAAAACACGGATTAAATAAGCAAAAAGGCCTGTTCAGAGTAACCTTATGAATAAAGGGTACTAAAAACGTACTCAGTATGAAAAAAAATACAATATATCTATCATAAAAATTGAAACCTAAAAACAAACCAGTAGATTAAGACGAAATGCAACTGTAAACAAAAGTTAGTGGTAATCTGAAGTAACAGACAGAGCTCACGATCCTACTCGAGTAACTGTTATGAGATGCTTCGTTTCTGTAAACATCCGGGCACACGTAATAATAGCAGACAAAATACGTAAGCGTACATTTCCAAAACAACAGCAAGGCTATTGGTTAGTTTACACTTGTCGAGTTTAGCATAAGTTAACTACGACATTTAAACCCCTCTGATGAAAAAACATAAGCTAACACAGTTAGCCAGCACAACTAACAGTTAGCTAGTCACTAACGGTAAAGAATCACTAAGTAGCGTTTAAAACGACAAACCGAATACTACTAACTCACCTTTCACATCACAGTTATAACTCTAAACAGGCATGAAACCGAACTAAGTTGCAAATCAAGTAGTATCAAAATCAAAACATTAACCTTATGGCGTTCAAATAATCATTCCCGTTGCCTCCATTTGCAAATCTTGATTTCTCTAAAGCTCAACCTCATGCAAACTGTTCTAACCCTTCAAATAAAGTTGGATAACATGTACATACAAAAAACTAAAGGAGCCTTCATTAGATCGAGAGCCAAATGGATTGAGGAAGGTGAGAAAAACACTGCTTATTTCTGTAACCTAGAAAAAAGAAGACAACAAAGAAATTCTATAAACTCTTTACTAATAAATAATGTTGAATCCACGGATGAAAAATTAATAGGACAAGAAATTTTCAACTTTTACCAAAATTTATATACTTCTAAATTTTCAGCCCCTAATTCTAATGCTTTTCTAAACCATATTGATTCCTTCATCCCTAAAATAGATGACTCCTTCCAAAATACCTGTGAAAAGGAAATTACAATGAGCGAACTAGATAAGGCAATCAAAAGATTAGCGATTAATAAAGCACCTGGCCCAGACGGCCTTACAGGTAACTTCTACCGTCACTTCTGGGAGGACATAACACCTTTTCTCTTTGAAGTTTTTTCAGAAATCTTTAATAACTCTACTCTTCCACCCACGATGAGACAAGGCATCATCATATCTATCCCCAAACCAGGCAAAGACCCAAGAATTATTGAAAACAGACGACCCATCACACTTAGAAATTCGGACTATAAATTGCTTACTTACATATTTACCTTACGCCTCCAGTCAGGAATTTCAGATATTGTCAGTGAATCACAATCCGGTTTTCTAAAAGGCAGGTCGATCCATAATAACATTAGATTGTTAATGGACTTAGTTGAATACAAAGATCTGATTACGGACAATGGATTCATTCTTTTCTTAGACTTTTACAAAGCCTTCGACTCTGTAGAACATCAGTTCATCTTCTCAGTCTTAGAACGCCTGGGTTTTGGTACCAACTTTATCAACTTAATTAAAGGCCTATATGACAACATAAACAGCTGTGTCATCCTACCAAAAAACACCACCACTAGATTTAATATTAATGTTGGAATCCCACAAGGTTGCCCAGTCTCACCATATCTATTCATTCTGGTTACCGAAATGTTGGCATTGTACTTAAAAAACTGTGATAACATTGCAAAATTAAATGTTCTAGGCACTGATCTAATTATAAGTCAACTTGCAGATGACACCACGCTTTTTTTAAAGGATTCTAAACAAATTTCTATAGCCATCCAAAAGATTCAACTCTTCTCTGAGGCCTCAGGTCTAAACCTAAATCTAAAAAAATGTGAACTTCTAGCCATTCACGACACAATGTTAAAAGAAATACATAATATCCCAATAAAATCTGAGGTTAAATATCTAGGAGTGACCATTAACAAAAACCCTAAACTTAATTCAGTCTTAAACTTCGAAAATAAACTTAAAGAAGGAAATTCTAAACTTAACCTGTGGCTCCAACGTGACCTTTCGATTCTAGGTCGTATCTATCTCACCAAAATGGAATGTTTATCAAGATTAGTTTACCCAACCTGTAACCTTGCCTTACCAAACTACCTAATTAAAAAAATAATAAAATAAAACAAACTTTAACTTTATTTGGAGAAACAAACCACACTACCTTAAAAAGGCTCATATGACTAAAGAAATAAAAGATGGAGGTTTAAAGGCCATTGACTTTGAATGTCTTAATGGCACCCTAAAGATTAACTGGTTAAAATTTTGGTTAAATCACCCAGACGTCTTTTGGTATAGTATCCTCAATTACATCTTTAACAAAATTGGTGGCTTAAAAATTCTTCTCCTAACTGACTACAATATAAACAAACTCCCCATTAAACTTTCAGAGTTCCATAAACAAATTTTATTGTATTGGAAGATGATATATGTACATAACTACTCACCACACTCTATAATCATTTGGAACAATCAATTTATATTGCACCGAAACAAATCACTATTCTATAAAGATTGGTTAGATAACAATATATGGTCTATTATACACTTAATGATGTAGATGGTCAGCTCTTGAATTATGACAATTTCTGCAGAAGATACAATTTTAAAGATTCTGAGCTTGACTTTAACAGGTTACATAATGCACTTCCAAAACAGTTTATCATCCAAGCCCGAGAATATCTAAAACATCAATGTTCTATTCCAATCCTTCCTATCTTATCTATTAAAGGTCTTCTGTTAACTGACAGAAAATGCAACAATTTTACAATAAGATCAGTCTTAAATGAATCTCTTTTTCCTGGAAAAACAAACAAAAATAACATAATTTACAAATTTGATAAAATATCTGTTGAGAAAATAAGAACTATCTATCTAAAATTACCTATACCACCGAAAGCTAAAGAAACCCACTTTAAAATAATGAATGCAATCTATCCTTCAAAAGAGTTGTTAAGAGCTCGTTTTAATATTGATAGCAACAACTGCTCTTTTTGCGAAAATCACATAGAAACTATAGATCATTTATTTTATGAATGTCAGAAAACACAATTGTTCTGGAAAAAGCTAGAGATGTGGATCAGAACTAAAATACCACTCCCAGTTCACATCACTAAAGATATGATAACATTTGGGATTCTATTCAATAATAAAGATAAAGCACTCTGCTATAATATCATCCTCTGTTTAGCCAAATTTTTTATCCATAAACAACGAATTTTGCAATCATCCCCTGTCTTCAATGTTTTTTTAATAGAATTTCAATGATATTTAAAATCTCTGAAACAACTCAACAAATATAGTGAAAATCTATATAACATGTTAGCCGAACTTCCAAAGTGATTTCCTAATATATGATATATGCTGTACCCTCATTGAAAGCTGTACTTGTTCTTCATGTTCTTTTGTCTCTTGTTCTCTTTTACTGGATACTTACAAATGTTATATCAACTGCTCCTTTTGAATTTAAGTTTTGAATTTAACATTGTCAAGGAGCCATGTTTGTTTGTAAATTTACTAAATAAAAAATAAATAAAACAAAAAAAAAATAAAAAAAAAGGCATCGTCACGTGCTTCCGGCCACTGTGGAGGTCACGTGTTTCCGGTTAGTTTGGAGGTCACGTGTATCCGGTTACTGTGGAGCCCCACGGTGGCCGCAGCCAGACGGCAGCTTGGTCACCTAAACAGGAAAAATAAACCTGCCTAAAAGAGAGCGTTTATTTACATTTTGAGCGGATAAATAGTTTTTTGATTGCGCTGGTTTTTCACAATAGTGTACAGTTAGACATGTCTTCGAGCCACGCAAAAGACCCGAGCTTTTTGGGTGGAAGAATCCCACCAGAAATCGAGTCAATGTCGAGAAACCTGAAGGACGTCGACCATGAGCTGTTCCGAAAATTACTGAAAGGTAATTCAAAAGGTTTCAGAGATAACTTAACCGAAAATATTTATGTTGAAGAGTGCAGTGAGAAAAAAAATGTTTGTTTTTTTTTCTTCTGGTTTTCTGTCTGGTGACGTATTTACTGTAAGGCACAGAAAATCATAACTACGGTGGCCATCATAGGACATCATCAGATCTCGGGAAAACATCTTCAGACTTAACCAATTGGCCAAAGATGCCAGAGAAATGACTTGAAGGATTAGTGGAAAGGGTCATCAAGCAAGAAGGTGTCTCAAGAATGTGTATGAACAAGAAAATGTGCAAACTTTCTCTGCGTGTGGTCTTCTTTGTATTTGTGTCCAAATGATGGACTGGAATCCTGTCCAGAGTGACCCCACTCGTTGTCCAGCGACTGCTGGAGTCGGGCACCAGCTCCCGGCAAATTCAGTTCAGTTTATAGGTCAAGTTAACAACAAGAGCAATCCATTTACAAAGCAAACACTCCAACTGAACCTATTATTAAACAGTGCATCGAGTCTTGTTAATTATTCCAATTAGTTGTCCAAAAGGTTTTCTTTTTCTTGCAGCAATTTCTGTTTCTAGAGTCAAAGACCAGCAGCTGAATCTGGACCGGATAAGGACATTTGTGTGTTTTTGTGTTCAGCTGTGGTCAGCGCTCTGGAGGGGAAAGACTGCAGGGAGGTCATGAGGTCGGTGGCAGAAGGCAGTGTCATCCCGCAGGAGCAGCTCAGTCACATCGTAGCAGGGATGCACAGATTGCTCTCGGAAGCCATCCGCATCCCACCATCATCACTAAAACAGGAGGTGAGCTCCTGTTAAAGCACGATGAGCTTTAAACAGGAACGTACTGAGACACTTATTTTGTGGCTGGGTTTTAATGAGCTGGTGTGTATTTTAGATCAGTGACATTGTGCAGTAGCAACATTTAACAACTGTGTTAAAGCAGCAGGATGCAGAAACTGTTATACCTCCTCTAGAATCACTGATTATGGTATAACACAGAATTTTTTTTTGTACATAATTCATCCTACAAGCGGCCGAAATGAGTTTCCTCCGTAGGGTGGCCGGGCTCAGCCTTAGAGATAGGGTGAGGAGCTCGGACATTCGGGAGGGACTCGGAGTAGAACCGCTGCTCCTCCGGATCGAAAGGAGCCAGTTGAGGTAGTTTGGGCATCTGGTCAGGATGCCTCCTGGACGCCTCCCCGGGGAGGTGTTTCGGGCATGTCCTGCCGGCAGAAGGCCCCCGGGTCGACCCAGGACACGTTGGAGAGGTTACATCTCCAATCTGGTCCGGGAACGCCTTGGGGTCCTGCCGGAGGAGCTGGTGGACAAGGCCGGGGAGAGGACGGTCTGGAGCTCCCTAGTTGGGATGCTGCCCCCGCGACCCGGACCCGGATAAGCGGAGGAAGACGAGACGAGAGACATAATTCATCCTGAATCAGAGCAAGCAGCCGATGAAACCATGATGCAGTAGATGATTGAAGGTGTGCCCAGCTGGCTGTCTACGGACGTTTTCCTCTGAATGCATATTTTAATCGTTTTGTTTGTGTGTTTATGTTTAGGCCTTTAAGGACGATCTACGAATGCTGAAGTAAAGAACTCATTTTCTTCACACTTGTCACTCTTCATGTTCATTAAACTTTCTGCTAACAGCTGCCACTCGCACGTCCTCTGAAATCCGTGTTTCTGTGATCTTTCATCGTCAGAATTCCTGAGGACTTCATCACAGATTTCTCCAGCGTGGTTTTTGGAAGTCGGTACGTCGGATTCACTACATAACTGCTGCATATTTAGTGGAAACCAGCATTTAACCCCTCAAAGCATGAAGTTGTGGATGCCTCATGACTGTTGTCAACATCTGTGCCGTTACGTCTGAACTTTTAGTCGAGCAGCCTTGGAAGCAGCTTCCTCTCAGAAGGATCCTCACCTCCCCACACTGGAAGAGTTCAAATGGAGAGTGGACGTTTCCATTTCTACAAGGTAAAAGAAGCTGTGCAAAGTTTGGAAGCCGTGACTTAATTTTTAAAGAGGTCCTTCACCGAGAAACTGTTTTTTACTAATTATTTCTGATTCTAATCAGTCACTCTGAGTTTTTCATGCAGGCTGAACACGAGAATAGTCTCCTACACCTATCTGCTGCATTAACTTCTGATAGAAAACAGATGGTGAAACGCCAGGATTTGAAAATCCTGACAGATCTACGTCACATTCATGGACTCACCCATCTTGACTCGCGACGGGGAAGGCTGTTGTTGGTTTAGCGTCCAGGAAACAGCAGAGAACGTGTCGACTAGTAGAAGCTAGCTGTTAGCATTAGCAACTCCCCCACACAGCAGAACTCCTCCAGTCTTTTTATTTGTGGAGATAAAACATCAACGTTGCAGAGCAAACAGAGTCAGTAGTAGATTCCTGTTGCTGTTAGCCAATCAGAGAAGAGATGTCCAAATATCAGGAAGGTCCGCTTGTTTTCGTCCAATCGCAACACTTAAAAATGTGTTGTAGGCTCACTCTCCGGGACCTCGTTGTCCCTCCTCCTTTTATTTATTTTTTATCACAGTAACATAAGAACCAAAATAAAATCTATGGTGAAGACATGTTAGATCAAATATTAGTAACTACATCAAATGTATCCTTACTAGAGATTACATAATGTTAAAGGTGTGGAACACTCGTTTAAACATTACATTTGCAGTGGTCTCTAGTAGGAATTAATGCCATGTAAGTTGTACTCTGGAGAAACAAAGCTCTAGTGCACCAGATTCAGGAACTAGAAGTGAGCCACATAAAAGCTGAGCATCATACAAAAAACATTTAGAGTCTTATTTACTGACATGTGGACATCTCTCCTCTGATTGGCTAACAGCAACACAACTCTACCACCGACTGTTTGCTCTGCAACGTTGATGTTTAATCTCCACAAATAACACAAACCTGGAGAAGTTCTGCTGTGTGGTGGAGCTGCTAATGCTAATGGTTAGCTTCTACTAGCTGAGACGTTGACCGCTGTTTCCTGAACGCTAAACCAACAAGAGCCTTCTCCATCGCGGGTCAGGCTGGGTGAGTCCATGAATGTTAAGTGACAGTGTGACGTAGATCTGTCCGTCTATTTTCCATCAGAAGCTATCGCAGCAGATAGGTGTAGGAGACTATTTTCATGTTCAGCCTGCATGTCAAACTCCGAGTGACCGATTGTAACCACACCTTTAAGGGTTCCTGACACGCACGGACCATCCAATCACAATTGTTCTCAATCAGTTTGAGGAAGCAGACCGTGGGTTTGTGATGAAACGTGAGAAATAGTCGTTTTTCGAATGTCATTGGCTATTTGATGCGTCAACCAACAATTCTTGCGAGCTTCGGGTGACAGTAGGGAGAGGCACTTGAACTATCAGCAAATGCCTGTTGGTTCAGATAAGCTGTTGATCAAATGCTACACTTCGGGTTAGAAGCTAACATGAGGATGCTGTCGGAGATTTGGATGAAAGCGAGATGCATCTGAAAGACATTTTGTAGGTTTTCAGCGCTAAATGATGCAGGATTGTGGACGTAAAGCTTGTTGTGGGCTAGTAATTTTATTAGAGGACATTATTCGGAGGTAAAATGATTCTTTTTGTTCGAGATGTTTCCGTTCTGTCAAAAAGGCTTCTAATGAAGTTATTTAGTATTTCTGAGTGGTTAGACAAATCTACAGTTATGATTTCATCACCATCGTGCAGATTTGACCCAGAAGAAAGTCAGTTATTGCCGTGGTTTGGGTTACTCAGCAGACAAGGAATCCGCGGGTCCTTAAAAAGTCTTAAATTAACTTTTCCAAGTTTAAGGCCTTGAAAATCCTTAAAAATGACAAATAATCCTTAAATACAGTTTCCAAAGGTCTTAAATTACCAAAGACCCAATAAACTAGATTAGTTTATTTCTATGACATTTTAGTGTTCAGCATTTTTTGTGTACGATATTGGCGTAAGCGGAACCGTACACATTCAGTTGGTTGTGAAAGGGGGCTATTTTTAGATGAGCACATTAGCTGGTTAAGCTAGTGGGAGCTTGCGCCATGGGGAAGTGCAAGTTTAATGGTAACGGGATGGCTAATCCCACGTTTGCGATGGGTTTAGGACCGATTCCAGGCAATAGCTGGAAATTGTAGCTTAAATTAAAAAAAAAAAAAGCTTAAATTTGGTCAAATTGGCCTTAAAAAAAGGTCTTAAAAAGTCTTAAATTTGGCTCCCTTAAACCTGCAGGTACCCTGAGCAGAGTATAACTTAAAAATTCCTGTTTTTTATATACTTTGCAGGGTTAGATAAAATAGCAGCGTGAACTCGTTTTTGATATCGTGCAGCCCTAATCTTATCTGTGTAGGACAGTTTAGTGTGCAAACAGAAGACTCATCTGCCCTTCTGAGAGATAGTAGTTCGATTCTGTTGAAGTGTCCTCGGGCAAGACACTGAATGTAAATCTGAAAGTGACCTAAGGAATAAGCACATGCAGTTCTTTATCATTTCTGGACCGTCTCAAACATCCATCCATCTGAACCCGCTTGTCCACGTAGGGTCACGGGGGGCTGGTGCCTATCTCCAGCGGTCAATGGGCCATCAGGCGGGGTCCACCCTGGACAGAGAGCCAGTCCATCGCAGCTTCTCAAACATATAAATGATAACTATGAATACTGTGTGTTTCTGTGTCCATGCAGCTCTTTATCCAGAGCCCTGCAGCCATCTGTTCTGACCCAGATGAAACTATCAGATGGGACGTTTCACCGCTTCGAGGTAAATTAATCAGTGATTAGTTCCTGTTTGAAACTAAAATACATGCAATACATTATTCAACCTGTAGGTGGTGGCATTGGATTAAAAACCCCACAGAAAGACCAAAGCTCTGCAGGTTGGAGATCCTGATCCTCAGATTTCCAGTAAAGGGAGCGCAGCGTCTAGTCATCCATTCATCTGAGTTCATATCTTTGCTCTAGTCTTAATTCTCAGAAAGTTGTCTCACGCTCTTCATTAGCGTTGGTGTCAGCAGGTCCGTGTTCCGTCTAAGTCCGAGCTAATGTAGGTCAGATCCTGTTATGTAACAGGATCACAGAGAAGACCTGAAGGAACGTTTGCGTAGCAGAGCCTAAGCTTACCGCCAGGTCAGACGTCTCCGATGCAGCACCTCAGCCGGCTCTTATTATTGTTTATTTATATTCATCAGACCAACTCCTTACATAAAGTTATGCTATAACTGAGATTAAATGGTTTTACTGTAATATTGCTTGTTTTCTGTGGTCTCCTTGCCATTAGAATGCAGTTAGTGTATTTAGAGGCAGTGGTTTGTCAGTTAAATTAGAGCATTAATAAAAAAAATCATTTCTTTATTTACAAAACAAATGAGTTTTCTCCACAGGGTATCTGGGCTCTCCCTTAGAGATAGGGTGAGAAGCTCGGTCATGTGGGAGGGGCTCAGAGTAGACCTGCTGCTCCTCCGCATCCAGAGGAGCCAGTTGAGGTGGCTCGGGCATCTGGTCAGGGTGCCTCCCTGGTGAGGTTTTCCGGGCACGTCCAACCGGGAGGAGACCTAAAGGTAGGCCCAGGACACGCAGGAGAGACTATGTCTCTCACCTGGCCAGGGAACACCTTGGGATTCCTCCGGAGGAGCTGGCCCAAGTGGCTGGGGAGAGGGAAGTCTGGGCCTCTCGACTTAGGCTGCTGCCCCCGTGACCCGACTCTGGATAAGCGGCTGAAAATAGATGGATGGACAAAAGCAAGCAAACTGCTCGGTCAGCAGGGAGCACCAGACTCCACCTCTGCCTCTGCCTCAGCCACAGCTGCAGGAGAGGGTCTTGGCTCATCCAGCTGTTCTCACATCAGTGCATTTGATGAATGGTTGTTGTTTTCTTTTCCAGGTTCCGGTGTCCAAGTTCCAGGAGCTCCGTTACAACGTGGCTTTGATTCTTAAGGAGATGAACGATCTGGAGAAGAGAAGCATCCTAAAGATCCAAGACTGATGGACTTCGGGTCCTTTTTGAGTTCTACTGAAGTTCTGTACATGCGTTGCTGTAAAGATGACCATACATGGTCTTGATGTGGAGGAGTTGGCATCCAACATGCTGTACTTGTTTATGGAGTTCTGATGGCTTCCTGTATTACAGCCGATGTTCACACACAATGTCCGCCTTTTTGTTTGTTTACATAAACTGTTTAAATGAGAGATTTATGATGATGTTGTGCCAAGATACCGAGTCCCAATAAACCCTTTTGTTCCTGAGTGAATGACTAGAACAGGCAAAGCTTTACTTTGTGTAAACTGCTTTAACGCACCTTCACAAACTCACTAATAAAGGTCACCACCACCGATGAGTCTGATCGTATCTGGACCCTTCAGCACGAAGGTTTAGAGCTGAACCTGCCCAAAACCTTTCACTCGAAGCTCTGGGCCCATTCAGAGCCGACAGATGGGCCACTTCAGCAATCAAGCTTGTATTCTGGGTATTATTTTAAAGTATTGTGAGCTGTGTCTTTTGTGCTTGTCCTCTCAGGGTTCTCCATAACCAATCATCTGTCTCCTTTTAGTTTAATCTCCTGCATTTTCTATCTTCATCCCAACTCCTGCATGGTGGCTCCACCCTCAGCATCCTTCTACCTATCATTGTCTCACTTCTAAACATGTCCAGTGCATCTCAGTCCCTCTCTCACTTCATCTCCTTAACACCCCTCTAGCTTTTCCATGTCAAACCAAGTTTGAATAAGCCAATATGACGCTGTGGTGATGTTTTATAATCAAGCAAGGCAAGTCAAATGAACAAAGACGAAGTTAAATTTTTATGTTTAATTGATGCAATTTGGCAAAAGATCAATTTCTCTATTGTTTCCTGCTCTGGTATAAAACCCACCCCAGTGCATGCTGGTCCAATACCAAAGCCTTCCTTTAAAGGTGCAATATGTAAGAATGGAGTAAGAAGGCTCAAATTTGGTTACTGCAGGCCACTTTTCTAAGCAAAAATTTACATTCCCACTGCCACTCTGTGAGTTTCATGGTTGTTGCCAGTTACAGATCAGCACCAAAAGATTCTAGATGACAAGTGAACACGAGCCACACAGTAAGTTCACAAGTAGAAAAATACATTTTCCAATCTGGTGTCAAGTGTTTCACGGTAGGGAGCATTTACAACACTTATTTAGGCCTCCAGCATTGCGAAGAGTGGTTGTTTGTCGTCTTGCAGTTAGCTTGCTGGTATGGTTCTGAACGACTCATTAAAAGAAGTAAAACGCCACAATTGGCTCATTATTCACTTCACACACACATTTCACTGCAACATCCAGTTGTTGGTAATTGAAAAAGTAGCTTCAGCTATTTTTAGAGCCGCCTATAATTTGCTTTTAGTTCACCGGTAGCGTTGTTAGCTCAACATTAGCCTTTAGCCTGCCTCATCCGATATTATGGTGCGTTCGATTTGTCCTCAGAACTCGGAAATTCTAACTTCTGAGTAGGAAAATTCTAATGAAACGCCCCCAAAGTCGGACCTCCCTGTCAGAAACTTGGAAGAATTTCAGAACTCCGACCTTGACATCCAAAATGGCAGCTCTCCGTGTCAACAACAGTAACTTTCGGGTGAAATGTGTTTATTTTACAAAACACGAGTGCGTTTAAAACCAGTGTTGCATGTAGTGCAACTCTACGCTACTAAAAGTTTTGTTTGCATGTTGAACTTGAAACTATTGTATGTTATGAAGAGGAATCTACAAACAATGGCTACTTGGGAGGTGAGCGTCGCCATATTGGAATCCTGACGTCTCTAACCGCGGTAACCAGTATCTACATTGCTCCTACATTTTGTTTTGAGCGAAGAACTGACGACCCCCAGCTTGCTGAGAATAAAATCTATTTCAATGTAACCTTCCTTCCAGCATGATTGAGACATTAGACTATTTTGTGATTATTTCACTGTAGAAATCTTTCATATTGCTGCTTGTCAGAAAAAGCCCCACATCTTCCTGGTTGACTTATAAAGACATAATAGTATTAGTCTAAAAATAAACCTAATAAATAACCCAATAATGTAGCCCAAGAACTGATTTTAACAAAATTACAAATAATACAATAAGGAATAAACAGCTTAGCAGCTAGATGCATTTTAATCATCGAATGTTTACAAAACTGATTTTAGTGAAGAAAGAAACTTTCTCACCCCGCTTCATCATAACAGAGGAAAGAGGACTCTGGGTTACGTTTTAAACTTTTAAATCATTCTCTCTCTTTGTTCTTCCAGCTGAGCTTTAAATGCTTCCATAAATCTGCAAAAGTGTTTGATGGTGACTGATGAAACACCAGTTTGATGTTTGACGGCCTACTGGGCTGTTGATAGTGGTTACTGCAAACCAGTTTAGGACAGAGGATAGAAAATGTTTCCTCCTCATCCTCAACATCATGGCAAACACATGGTCCACGCTCCTCCCCACACCTTCCCCTCACCACCTACTGAACCACCCTGAAGAGTACTGCACAGCTCCTCTTCTGGAACATGTCGTCCTGCCTGCAGCGGCGCTCTCCTGACCTGCAAAACAACTAGATGAGAACAACCTGCACTTTTGTCTTTCCACTGGATGTTCTGGCCCGTCTGTGTCCAACCCTTCTGCACCAAATAACGGTTAGTGTTCAGGTGCCGCACCCTTTAAGACTTTATGTAAGAGTCTGACTTTAGGTCCCAACCTGGTGTCCAACATCCAGAGAGTCTATGAACAGGGAGGCTATCCAGACTGCAACCCCCCCCTCCACACACACACACACACACACACACTTGGTGTTACTTGCATAACTCTTAGCGAGTGTCCTCATTTGCATATATGTCAGAATGTCTGTTTCCACATGTGTGTCAGTCTGTCTGTGTCTGCCACAGGATTGAGTTCAGAGCCTAGACCGCCCGACCTATATTACCAGCGACTATTGAGATCCGCGCTGGTTGGCGTATAATCCACACTCCAAACCCCCTCAGCTAACAGGTTTTATCTGGAGGCTGCAGTAAATGCAACTGGCAGGCTGCAGAAGAGGCTAATAATACCTTCGAGGCTAGAATGAGCCCCGTTTGGAGGACAATCCCTTCGCCGCTGTTGTTACACTCTGGCTTTAACCTACTTTCAGCCCTCATGGTGAGCTGTTTCAACACAATTCCCATTTACATAAAATCAAAGGCGTGAACGCTGATGTGAAATCAGCCGGCGACAAGCAGAACCTCAGTGATCAGCTGTTTGTTAACATGACCAGAAGGAGTTTAACCCTGTCACCTTAGACGTGTATCTAGCTGATCATAAGAGAAACTGGTGATGATGCAGGATGGCTCTCTGCTGGTTAGGTAAGGAGATATTTATCAGGATGTTTGCAACTATGCAAACACTTTTATGCAACAGCAGCTGCACTTCAGACTCCTGCTCTGCTGTTATAAAACTCACAGTTCTGTTGTGATTTGGATCATTATATCACTATCTGACACTCAGGAGGGCGATTTGGCAGGAGGCGGGCCTCTGTTTTGTCTCCAGACGTCTCATCTGCGCCAGGATTGACCACATTCAACCATCGTGAACTTTGTAACCTCTCAGCTGTGAACTGTGAGCGGACAGAAGACTCCAGAGAAAACAACCGATTTCCAACGCTTCTTTTCAAGAGTGGTGCAAATGACAAATTATGTAAAGTAGCATCAGATCCAACGTTATTCTCAGCCTGCAGCACTGTGTGCACTTCAAGTGCAATTCATGACAAATAAAAAAGGGACAAAAAAGGATTGTTACATAAAACAAATATCAAAAGTTGGAGGAATAATGTCTGAACAAAGTGTAGACGTCCTTAGTTTAGTTTAGGTTTATTGAACCACAACAGCACAAAGAGACTTATCCGATTCTGAATCACAAACATAGCAGCTCGTGCAGAGAGGGCCAAACCGTCCTTTTCCCAGCAACCTCCACCAGCTCCACCGGTGGGATCCCAATGCGTTCCGTGGCTAGCCAGCGTGTCCTGGGTCGACCCTGAGAGCTCCTGTGGGGAGGACATGCTTGAAGCCAGGAAACATCCTGACCAAATGCCTGAACCACCTCCGGCAACTGCTCTTACTGAGGGGGAGCAGGTGTCATTTTGGCCAAGGTGGTCTTGTCGCCAGTACCCTTTAACTTATATTTGGATGATCTCTCAAGACAGTTGTCAGGGTGCAATACAGGGTGCATGATCGGCAGTGTCTGTGTGAATCATCTCTTTTATGCAGATGACCTTGTTGTCTTCAGTCCTAGCAGTGCTGGGTTGCAGGAGATGCTAAGTGCACGTTCTGGGTATGGGGATGATTATGACATTAAGCATAATACTGCCAAAAGTGTAGTGATGATATGCCGCACTAGAGATGACCTCAAAATGACCTTCCCGGATTTTTTATTAGCAGGGAATGTTTTGGAAGAGGTCAGTGAGGTGAAATATTTGGGTCATATCCTGACTGATGATGATGACATGTTGAGAGAACGTCGCAGGTTGTATCCTCAGGCTAACACTCCTGTGCGCAGGTTTGGCACGTGTTCTAATGATGCAAAAATGTTTTGTTTCGTGTGTTCTGTACTTCTTTATATACAGCTCACTTGTGGTCCCGTTATACGAAAGCAAACATGAGGAAGGTTCAGACTGCCTACAACGATGCTATGAGAACTCTACTTAAGCTGCCAAGATGGTGCAGTGCAAGTGAAATGTTTGTAAATGCTCGAGTTAATTGTTTACCAGCAGTCTTAAGGAACTCTTTGTACACATTTATTGGTCGACTGGATAGATCTGACAATGTGATTATTATGAACTTATCTAATGGAAGGCTCAGTGATGTCCGGTGTCAGTCCCAAATAAGGCAGCACTGGTACTCTTGTATTTTGTGATAGTGTATTCTTTTTTATTGTGTATTTTATGACAACCAGTTTTTATTATTTGTATGTACTATTGCTTTTTTAATTGTGTGTTTGTTTTATTGGACTTCGTGTCTGTATTAAAGTTTCTATCTATTTATTTCCCTTCTGAACCACGACCCATTTCAGTCTTGTTCTCCTGCTCACTGCCAACTTAAAACACAAGTCACCCCCAAATCAACGTTTTTTTTTCTAATAAACTGCATGATCGAATATCTACTAGTGCTGTAGACACGTGTGGTCATTATTTTTTAGCATTTTAGAGCATCTTATGTAAAGGCCAAGTTTACTGAGAAATAGTTTATTTATTTTTGACATGTGATGGTCACTCTGAGTTTCACATGCAGGCTGAACAAGAGTATAATCTACCTCTATGTCCTACATTAGCCGCCCACAGAACATAGACGGGGAAACGCTTGAGTCAATCAATCAATCAATCAATCAAAGCTTTATTTAGAAAGTGTCTTCCGTGACTCTGTCAGGAAGCCCAAGGCACTGAACACAGTACATAAGAAATTGTGAAACACAATGAATAAATAGTTAATAAAAGCAATTCAAATAGTGCATCAAAGGTAAAACATTAAAGTGGAAACAAATGGATAAAACAAGGGATAAAGAGACCAATGAAAACAGGGAAATAAAATCAACATAAAAGAGGGCCGACCTCAAACACGTTCAGGGAACGCCAAGCGGAGGAGGTGGGTTTTTAGTAGGGATGCACTGATCAGGTTTTTTGCTGCCGATCACCAATACCGATATCAAAGAATGCTGATCACCGATACGATATCAAAGAATGCCGATCACCGATGCCGATATCAAAGAATGCTGATCACCGATACCGATATCAAAGAATGCTGATCACCGATACCGATCACGTGGATTGGCCAGAAATTTTCTACAACATTATAATGAGTGCTACAAACTACATAATCTGGGAATAAAGGAAATGTAACCTAATCTAAAATGGTCTGTATTAGGGTTGTCACGGTGTGAAAATATAACCTCACGGTTATTGTGACCAAAATTACCACGGTTTTCGGTATTATCGCGGTATTTTTTTTAAACGTGCTACATTTTCACACAATGAAATAAACCCTGTATGTCAGGAAATATTGTCCTCAGTTTGTGTCTAAATTTTGCCTAAAATGTGTTATTTTGTAATGATGTTGTTTATTTGTTTACATTTTTCCCCGTTAGTCTTTAAAATACCAATATTTGCCCATAACTTCTTATTTTTTGTCTGTGTGATGTCATCATTTTAAAAATATTAGATCAGATGATACTCAGTACTCAAGTAGCCTTCTAATCAGATACTTTTTTTACCCTTACTTGAGTAATAAACCCTATATCAGGAAAATATTGTCCTCGGTTTGTGTCCTTCCAGTGAGCTTTGCAGATGTGGGAAAATGTCATCAGGCAGTAATCGTTGTTAAATTCATAATTATTCTCGGAGAGAGACCAACTCTTATCTGCCCCTGGGAGCCCCGTAATGCATAGCGTCATTTCAACATGGCGGTGTCCGCGACACGGTTTATATGCAGGTAGCGGCGCTGCGGCTGCTTTATATAGCGACTCGTTGCTTTCTCCCTCAACCCAAATCCTCGGATCACGCATTTTAGCTAAAACGTTAACGTTAGCTTGCCTTGCGTTGACTGTAGAGTTGTGGGTGATGGTCACGCAGATGTGTCATGAGATTTGAAGCATTACTGCCTTTCACAGACACTTTTTCTGCACGTGCTGCAAACAGGATAGCCGTCTTCTATCAACTGTCCCTCTGCATTCTTCAAATATCCAAAAGATGCCCATACTTCCCACTTTGTCTTCTTTGAGGGATAAAAAATGTCCTCCTGAGCACTGCCGTCTCCTCCTTTGGCCATTATGTCAGCTTTAGCTTCAAGAAAGTTTTGGTTGTAAACAACAAAGTGCGCTTGTGCCGCCGGCAACTTCAGCAGATGATACGGTGGCTGGTAAGGGTCACCGCGTCTACACCGCAGCCACGGTAAACCCACCGAGATAATATAGTTTTTTTAAACAAGACGGTTATTATTATTGTCAACTTTTTTTTACCAGGGTTTACCGCTACACCGGTTACCGTGACAACCCTAATCCCAACCCATCGTTCCAAGCGATCTAGCAGCATCGCATGGTCAACCGTATCAAAAGCTGCCATAAGATCTAACAGCAGAAGCACCACAGATGTACCCTGATCAAGTGATAGACAGATATCATTTAAGACCCTCAGTAGAGCAGACTCTGTGCTATGGCCAGACCTGAACCCTGATTGGAAAACCTCAAACAGAATCAGCTAAATGTGAGACCGTCTGCTGACAAACAACTTTCCCAAGCAGTTTCGATGTAAAAGGCAGGGTAGAGATAGGCCTGTAATTTTAAATCACAGAGACATCAGCACCAGGTTTCTTCAGGGTTGGCCGAACAACTGCTGCTTCCAAAGCAGATGGGACCACACCTGTGCTGAGGCTCCCATTGATAATCTGACCAAGTGATGGGCCAAGACATGTGTAGCAAGGTGTAAAAACGAGGGCCCGGGCGGGATTCGATCCCCAGACTCCCGGGTGAGAGTCATGCGGGCTAACCAGTCAGCCAAAGGGACATCCCCTTGGCCAAGTAGCCAGGGCGCATGATCAATCAAGACACTGTGACAGGACGCTCACTGTCGCACACGGAAAGGCAGCCTTCCAGAGACGAGGCAGCAGAACATCAAGTGGAGAGCCAGAGGGCTTCTGCCTTGCAACAAGCTTACTCAGCTCAGAATATGAAACGGTATAGAGGGAGCTCAGGGTGGGTGGTGACGGAGGAACTGGAACAGGGTCAATAGAGTTACCAGAAATAGCTGCTCTAATGACTGATACTATGTCAACAAAAAATATGTGAAAATCTTCACAGTTTCCAGCAGCTGTAGAGGGCATGAAGCTGGGCTCCTGATACACCAGCACAGAGTTCAGTGTTTTGTAGAGAATCTTGGGATTCTTAGAGTTTGTTTCAATGATGTCTGCAAAATAGGCAGTTCTAGCAACCCTCACAGTTACTGATAAGTAACCAGTGATGCTCTGAACACCTTGCGAGACCTGTAAGCCATCCTTTTTCCACTTTCTCTCAGAGGATCTACACGTCCGCCTACTTCTTGCTTGTAGTCATGCTAATTACGAACTTTTACAAGCTAATAAATTCCAAAGTACGTGACTGGCGTGGTCGAAACACCCATCATTACTTTTCATTTAAGCTGCAGCAACATATGTGTGATCCAGGGCGTAAGGCAAAGCGGATTAGAAAATAGCGTTTTTAGCCCCGTTGACTTGCATTCATATTTTTGTTCTTTCTGGGACCCATTGTGCGGAAGTAGACTTAGGCTCCCTATTGAAATGTAAATCACTCTGTCATGGTTCAGATACCTCATGTTAAACACGTTATCAGTTTGGACTGTTTATTGAAATTTCCTATAATAAATTCAGTCTAAAAATCGCTAATATCGTCTGACTGAATGTATCGCAATACATCGTGATACACTGTATCGTCTCCTCTGTATCAATACATGTCGTATCGCCATAATTTCACCAATACACTTCCTTATTATTTACTGTAGAAAAACAAAGTTTATTATATTTTAGATAGATTTGATTCTCCTTAATTTGATCTAATAGTGTTCTATAACTTCTGGATGGAAGTTATGTTGTGTCTGTTGGATAAAAGTTATGTGATTGTTTAATCAATGAAATGGCACACACACACACACACACACACACACACACACACACACACACACACACACACACACACACACACCTCTGACCATGCGTGAGGTCATTCATGCAGGTCAGACAGCCTCCAGCACCCCACCCCCACAGAAAACTATTACATGTGAGATTGTTTTGTAACAGTTTTTGTCCAATAGGAACAGCTAGTTTGGGTCACATGACTACGTTTACATAACTTTTTTTTTTCCTCTCTCTCTTATCGGTTCATTGATGCCGGGACTTCCTGCAGCTGACCGGGAGGAAACAAAACGGACTGCAGGTTACCGGAGACCGGACGTGAATGCCAGCAGCAGGAGCAGGTGGTCATCAGCCCAGCTCCGCACAGATGAGGACGTAGACTCCCGGTGTCCTGCTCTGAATGGGGACTGAGTGTAAGAGCTTGCTGCATCTCGCAGCTGAAGCTTTCCAGTCGAAAAACTTCGACCTGGCGGCGGATATTTACGAGTGCCAGCTGGCGGGTGTGGGGGACTCGGGGAGCCGGCTGGAGCTGATGGCGAAGCGGGCGGACGCGCTCGCGTTCGGGGGCAGGATCACCGAAGCTTTAGAGGTGTACCGACGAGCCTCGGAGATAGAGCAACTTAGACCAGTTCACCTGTCCAACCTCATAGAGTACCTGTCGGACAGCATCCGGAGACGTGACCGGGGCGAGAGTCAGAGCAGCCGCTGGAGGAGGAAGGGAGAGGAGCGGGGCGGGAGCCCGGCGGCAGGTGCTACAGGCAGCGGGTTCGAGGACTTCTCCTGCGGGATATGTCTGAGCTTCCTGCTGGAGCCCGTGACTCTGCCCTGCGGGCACAGCTTCTGTAAGAAATGCCTGGAGAGGGAGAGGAAGGAGAAGGAGCGGCCGGTGATGTGTAAGGAGTGCAGGGACAGCTCCGCGGTGGATGACGTGCAGAGTTACCGGGTGAACGTGGTGCTCAGCAACCTGCTGGCCAAGTGGTTCCCCGCCTGGCACCATGCCGGCCGGCTGAGGCGAGAGGGCAACGGGCTGTACGCCGAGAGGAGGATGGAGGCTGCGCTGGACAAATACAACCAAGCCATTCAGATAGGTAGGACCAACTTTTAAATATGTCTGTTCAAGAGCCGTTTGTGTGACACAGCTGGCAGTTTGGGGCTTCTGTGGTTATGAAACAGTCCCGGTAGCCCGGTAAGTGTGTCAAGGAGAGACAATCACGAGAGACCGGGGTATCCGAGGGCCGTCCCCGGGCATGTGTTGGGTAACTGGGTTATGTAGGCTGCGTCAGTGGACCACGCGTTACGTAAGCACGTAACGCGCCGCTCGTCTTGTGTAACGTGAAACAATGACTCGGCAAATATGGGTCAAGGGTATCATTGCAGGTCAGTGGAGCGCTATGTGTGGCGCCGATTGTAAAGTTATACAGAAACAAAATAGCACCTGCGTTTTATCCTAAAGAACATCTAAAACCACCGATTCAACACATTTTAAGGACATTACAAGTTAAACATGAATCCAGTTGACAACAATAAAATTAGTGTTTAAATTCAAGTGGATTTATATAAAGTTTGATTTAAATGTTTAACTAATATGTCATCTAAAAATTTAAACTGAAATCAAAATTTCCAGAGGTTATTTTTTCACTCTATTTTTTTATGTGCTTCTCCCATTTTTGATGTTCTGAAATAAGCGGAACGTTTCGTTTAAGACTGCCACTTCTGCATTTGGGTACAATTTTATATATTCAGATTTAATTATAAATATTTAGTAGTGATGCACTGATATGAAATGTTTGAGCTAATACCAATATCCAATATTAATTACACAGATAACCAATATTTGCTGATACCAATAAACAGACATTGATGCTTTTAAAATCAGCATATTTTGAACAGAGTAAGTAAACATAATATAAATGTAAACAGTCACATGGTATCAGGGTTAACTAGCCTAATGTAAAGGTGTTGTAGTTATTACATATATATTTAATTTTAAATAGTTGTTTTTAAGATTACTGTTTCAGGTTAAGTAATGTAAAAGTAAACTATTGGATTCATTTCCCTTCCTTGGTTTGTGTGGACATACATCAAAGGCTCCTTCAGCACAGGACATGGGGCTCCTGTGGCCAAGAAACAGAAACACCATTGTCCTGCAGCCTTCCCTTGAAGGACTGGTTGTGTACGCTTTATCACAACTACTTTAAAGTCCAAGTGTCCTTGTTTTGAACGTTTTGAAAGCAGGAACGCACGTAATCATCCCAGAAAGACCAAGGCTGCAAATGAAAGCATTATGACAAAATAAATTTACATTCCAAACAAACATTTTATTGAATCTATCCATCTTGACCTTTGTTACAGACTTTGTTAAAACATCTGCAACCACGTCTGTTGTTGGACAATACTCAATGGTTATCTTTCCATCGTTCAGCATAGATCTAATAAAGTGATACTTTATGTCTATGTGTTTACTTCTCTGTCGACAGACTGGATTCTTAGACAAAGCGATAGCACCGTGATTATCTCCAAAGACTTTTACAGTCACATAACACTCATCAGTCAACCCTTTTATCAGTTGCAAAAGATATAAACTCTCCTGTACTGTGGCAGCTAGAGCTACATATTCTG
Organism: Nothobranchius kuhntae; assembly: GCA_006942095.1. Lineage (NCBI taxonomy): Eukaryota > Metazoa > Chordata > Actinopteri > Cyprinodontiformes > Nothobranchiidae > Nothobranchius > Nothobranchius kuhntae. The sequence continues at coordinate 19,500 of SSNQ01000165.1, read as the reverse complement.
CGTCACACATTGATAACGCAACACTTTGCCGTTGGTTTTCCAGGAGATATAGAGCCATTTTTTAAGCTAAAACAGTAGCCTGTAGTGCTGCGTCTGTCGGTGTTGTAGCGTCATGAAATCTCCTGTTTTTGACCTAAGAGTCATGATCTGCTGCGTCTGCTCGAGTGGAGACAAAATGTCTCTGACACAGGCTAATCTACATGAGATATTGGCCAAGGCCCTTCATGCCTCTGCTCATCTGAACTGCTTCACCTCTTTACAGCTCAAGACAAGACGGAGAACTCTTTTGATAAACACATTATCAAACAACTTTGTTATTACCAATAATAATGTGAGCCCAATGTTCATTCAATCTGTGAAATAACAATGTTATTACTTGATATTATAACCCTGTGATCAGTAGATTTTACAAGTTATTATAATCTTGGACAGCTGCACTAGACACGTGATGACACAGTAATGCACTAAAGTCACATGACACATTTCCGTTTGTCTGATCCAATCAGAACCTTCGTTTCTGTCCCGGGGCGTGGTTTTCTGTGGTGTTTGTATAAACCCTCTTTTGCATGTCAAATTCTGATTCGCCAGTAAACCAAAATATGACAATTATAAAAACAATTCCATGCCACCTTTTCTTTAGTTCAAAGCGTTCTAGAGGAGTCTCAGATAGGCCATCCGGACTTCCTCTTCAGCCATAAAGAACCTCGACAAGCTGGATAAAATCTGTTGCAAGTTACACCTGACCACAACGGTTCCTTCAGAATAAAAGCTGAACCTCACGACCCCTTCAGGGTCTCTGAGACGCCAGTGATAACCTGTCGTGACCTGGATGCATTCCCAGGCTAGTTTGGTCGGCACCACTGTTTTTCTACTGGCTTCGGTACCAAGAAGGGTCCAAGAGGACCTCAGCATTCTGGATCTAACGGAGGCTTCCCCTGGGGTACGTAGACCGACAGATGGCGTCTCATGTGTGTTATAAATCTCCTACTAAAGTTTAGAGCGAAACGTTCACTCCCACTCAGAACTAACTGCTTCTCCGGATACGAGGTTCTGATAACAACATTCCACACACACACCATCATCATTCATCACGTCTCACTCCACCTTAGTCCATCGGTACACAGAGTGTTAAAGTTAGTCTTGTTTAAATTGTGTAGAAATAAATTTCTTAACTATTTTAAACCTGACTCTCTCTTTCCTCGGAGTTAAAACGAAGTGTCGCTTAATCCCTGCAATAAAAAGTTCTGATCTTCCGGTTAAAATAATCGAAGATCCATCAGATTGATATTTCATATTTCTATGGAATCTCACATTTTATGGTTCATAAGTAAGATGTAAACTACCCATCGTTACATATCTGAAGCCCAATCTGCATCACTATAAGCTACAAGTTCAAGCTTTCCTTCACTTTTTGTATAACACAGCTCTTGATTTATTGTCCCTTTTAGGTATCTTATCACACGTTTTGTAGCTGTCAAGTGTTGCTCTTTTGGTTTGGACAGATACTGGGAAAGTGTACTAACAATCCAACATATGTCAGGCCTTGTACAAGTCATTACGTAGATCAAACTGCCAACCATTTCACGATACCTTCTTGCATCAACAGATTCACCTTCATCATCAAAATGCATCTTTTGTTCACACGAAGTAGATCTTGCTTTACGGTCAGACATACCAAATCTTTCCAAAATTTTTGTTATGAATCTCGCTTGGTTCATCTTTGTAAACTCAATACCCAAGAAAGTTTTTAGTTTACCAAGATCTTTCATCTTAAACAATTTTGGTAACATTTCTTTTTCTTCTTCAAGTGACTTTGAATCCTTTGATGCAACAAGGAGATCATCAGCCCAGATTAACAGATGAGTTTTTCCATATTCTGTGTGTTTACTATGAACACAATGATCTGCGTCATTCTGTATAAAAACCACTTTTACAAAGACAATCATGCAGCATTTTATTCCAGTTCCTACCGGACTGCTTTAGACCATATAAGGATTTGTTCAGCCGACACACAAACTTTTTACCCGTGTCAGACTTGATTTCAAAGCCTTCAGGCTGTTCAATGTACATTTCACAGTCAATGGGAGCGTTCAGATACGCTGTTTTTACATCCATCTGATGCAACTCTAAGTCATTCTGTGCTGCAAGCTGCATTAATGTGCGTACAGAAGTCATATTGGCTGTTGGAGAAAATCTTTCTTTGTAATCTACTCCTGCTGCTTGACTATATCCTTTCACTACATATCTGGCCTTATATGTCTCTGTTAAATCTGCATGTTCTTTCATAGTATAAACCCATCTGCCCCCCACTATGGATTTACCTTCTGGTAGTGTAGTTAAAGTGAACGTATTATTTTCTTCTAAGGACTTCACTTCTTCTTGCATTGCCTGTGCCCACATTTCAGACTTTGATGAAGTGATAGCCTCCTTGAATGTGTGTGGGATATTGTTTAGCATCTTGTAACAATAATCGACATCAATTGATTCCTCGTCTTCCTCCACTCTACATTCAGTCGTTCGGGTACTGTGGACGTTTCCTCTCCCTCTTAGGAGAACGTGTACCATGACTTTCTTCGATCTGAATATTGTTTTCGGATTCCGAGGCTTCAATCTCTGTCTCGTTTCACTTCAGGATCTTGTTTAGTCATTGGCTCTTTAGATACAGAAGGGATAAGCCTCTCCCCAAATACATCGTCATCGGTTAAAATCTCATCGGTCTGCGTTGAATGTTCGACCACAGTCTTGGTTACAAACTTCACTAACCTGTGCTTCAGTACCTTTCCTGTTTCTGGGTAGTAAACCAAATACGCTGCGCTATTTCTATCATAGCCAACAAAGATTCCAGTTTCACTTCTGGAGTCCAACTTTTTCTTATCATGCTTGTATGCATGGCAAACCGATCCAAAAGTTCTCATTTTTGACAGGTCAGGTTGTCTTCCTGTTAGCACGTAGTATGGGGTTTGGCCTAGACGCTTGTTAAAACATCTGTTCCGGATAACTGCAGCTGTCATCGCAGCATACGTCCACAGCTGTTTGGGCAGGTTACTCTGTAGCAGCATGCATCTCCCCATATCAAATAAAGTTCTCCAGCTCCTCTCAGCCGTCCCATTATGATGGGGTGAATAAGGTGTCGAGGTTTCATGTTTTATTGCATGTTTGCTAAGCAATGACTGAAACTCATTGGATGTAAACTCTTTTCCATTGTCTGACCTCAACTGTTTTATTTTCCCAGAAGGAGCAGTGTCGGCAATAAACTTTTCTGTTGCTTTAACAGTACCACTTTTTGCTTTGAGAAAACAAACAAACATTGCGCCTGAATTATCATCTGTGAACGCTAACGCATATCTGAAACCATCTCTGGCCTCTGGGCTTATAGGGCCAGCTAGGTCTGTGTGCACCAACTCCAGTGCTTCTTTAGCTCTCACATCAGGCTCTCTGCTTCTAGTCTGAACAAACTTTCCCTGTACACAGATTTCACAGTTTAGATTAAATTGATCAGTTTTACCTTTGATTTTCATTCCTTTGGTTACATTCTCCATCTTTGACATATCATCATAATTGCAATGACCATGTTTGACATTCTTGATTACTATCACTCTCACTATTTATAGTGCTCAGATAGTACAGTCTCCCATTTTCTTTAATGCCAAATCTGGTGCCGTCCTTGTGGATCAGCTGGTTGCTTCCCACCTTGAAGTGGACCCCCGCTCTATTGGTGGTCGCAGCTTTGACCAAGAAGANTGTCCTGCGGGAACGTCGGGATGTAGAGCGCCCTCTGTGTAGTGATAACTGTTATGGCTCTGCCCACAAGGGGGCGGTATTAGATTATCTATTGAAGGGTAGAGGAGAGGTTGATGAGATGAATGACAGACAGCTGGCGAAGAAGAGAAATAAACATCTTTTGCAAAGAACATGAAACGTCGTGCTTAATTCGAGAAACATTACATGGCATCAGGAGTGGCGTTAGCCATGGACAGTGTGAGGCCTCTGGACACTGTTGTCTGGACTGGAAATGCACTCTCCCATTCAGTGTCCCTCATGGGGTACCCCAGGATCTGGGGTTCCGAAGAAAATATCTGCAAATGAGACAGAAGAGGAATTATGACAGGTCAACCAGATCACTGGAGTCGCTGGTCCAGAATGATACAGTGAGATTTGAGGATTCCTATCATTGGAGTAGGAGAGCTGCTGTTTTGGGGGAAGTTGGTCCTAGATCCTGTAGTCAGGACCGAAGCTGGCCAGACTTTGATGATAGTTCGTCTCTTGTTGTTGAGCCGACTGCACGGCCTGGTTTGTCAGCAGGGATGGCTGTGCAGGACAGTGTCCCGTCAGCAGAGGGAGCCACATCTGAGCCTGAATCCTGTGGGCTCGGGAGGACAACTTGCATCATTAAGCCTCCAGATAGCTTGAATCTTTAATAGTGCATGAAAGAAGAAAAAGAAAACAAATGTTTTTTTTGTGGGACAAAGGGGGATGTAGTGATAACTGTTATGGCTCTGCCCACAAGGGGGCGGTATTAGATTATCTATATAAGGGTAGAGGAGAGGTTGATGAGGTGAATGACAGACAGCTGGTGAAGAAGAGAAATAAACATCTTTTGTAAAGAACATGAAACGTCGTGCTTAATTCAAGAAACATTACACTCCAGTGTCGCCATCACAGGACGTCCCTCGCTGTCCCTCAGGCAGACCACGGCCTCACCTCGTTTGTATGCGACGCCACTCGTTCGCTTCCCATCGGCCAGCTCCATGAAGTGCTTCCCCGGGAGGAAGGTGTCATCAAAGCTTTTAAACTTCTTGATGTCGGTGATGGGGGAAGTTGCTCCTGTGTCGACCATCAGACCTCTCTCTTTCACTCCGTTCGTGACGCTGTCGCTTATGGGGAGAAAAAAGTTTCAAAAGACTTGTGCGAGTGTGTCTATATTTGTGTGTGTGTGTGTGTGTGTACTCTTCGTTTGTAACTTGTGTTTACATTTTCGTGTGTAAGTTCAGCTCCTACACAGATAAATCATTGAACACACACACACACACACACACACACACACACACACACACACACACACACACACACAAAAGTCACCTGGTAAACACAGACAAAACTACATTACACACAGATCAGTTTACAAGTACAAAAATCCTTTTGAGACTATTTTCTCACCTGACTGATTTGTGTGTACATGGTGCGTTTGAATGCTGGGTGGAAGCTGGGAAATATGAATTTCCTTTGGAATTAGTCTAGATTTGTGTTGACGGGACAAATATGCTTTTCTGTGGAAAAATAAGAGTCTCTCAGGATCCTGTAGTTATAAAAGATAGACCTACATTTAACTTTTAATCATATAACATGGTTTATTTAGATAAATATGTGTTTGTGAGCCATGAAAACGTGGTGAAAGAGTTGTAAGAAATGACTAATACATGGCAGAGTGGTTCTCTGAGTGGAAAAAAGCAGGTTTCAAAAGGAGAGAAGGCACGAGAAGATTGTACTGAGTCATAGGGCGCCTAAGTCACACCCGTCTACTTTTGGACCTCGGAAGAATGAAACAAAGGAACGCAAGTCAATGGTGCTAAAACGCTCTATTCTAATTCCATTTGTTATGTGCCATGGATTTCAAATATGATGTCTGTGAATTTTAAAGATTTACCGGTCGATCTACATCCCAATCCTCACCTATGGTCATGAGCTTTGGGTAATGACCGAAAGAACGAGATCGCGGATACAAGCGGCCGAAATGAGTTTCCTCCGTAGGGTGGCCGGGCTCAGCCTTAGCGATAGGGTGAGGAGCTCGGACATTCGGGAGGGACTCGGAGTAGAACCGCTGCTCCTCCGGATCGAAAGGAGCCAGTTGAGGTGGTTTGGGCATCTGGTCAGGATGCCTCCTGGACGCCTCCCTGGGGAGGTGTTTCGGGCATGTCCTGCCGGCAGAAGGCCCCCGGGTCGACCCAGGACACGTTGGAGAGGTTACATCTCCAATCTGGTCCGGGAACGCCTTGGGGTCCTGCCGGAGGAGCTGGTGGAGGTGGCCGGGGAGAGGACGGCCTGGAGCTCCCTAGTTGGGATGCTGCCCCCACGACCCGGATAAGCGGAGGAAGACGAGAGAGACATTTTGACACCTAGAACTCGCTTATTTTCGAACGGGGGGAAATGCTATTTTAGGTTTAGTGTGAAAACAAGGACTACAAATACGCTTCACGAAAGTGACGTCATCGAACCAGAAACAGAGAAAAACGGAGGGAAAATGACTGTAAGTTCAGCGAACTTCAAATCCTTTCTTCAGGAGGAAAGAACCACCATGAATCTGTGACTGGCATGGTCGAAACACCCATCATTAGTTTTCATTTAAATAGTTTTCATTATTGTGCACACATAAACTGGCCTAAGAACCACTTCCTTGTCTGGGGACAGTGTGGCAATCTTTCAAACCTATAAAACATCTGAAATGGTCAAAAATAATAGCTGTCTCATTACAACCTGACTGCAAAACATGCTGGACTTACTTTTACTTACTTCAGAGGACAGATCACCAGGACGCTGCACCATCTTCTTGTGCCTTCTCCCGGTTTGAAGCCTGCTTTTTCCAGTCAGAGAACCACTCTGCCATTTATTAGTCATTTCTTTTAAACCTTTGACTGTTTTCATGGCTCACAAACACATATTTATCTAAATAAACCATGCTATATGATTAAAAGTTAAATGTAGGTCTATCTTTTATAACTACAGGATCCTGAGAGACTCTTATTTTTCCACAGAAAAGCATATTTGTCCCGTCAACACAAATCTAGACTAATTCCAAAGGAAATTCATATTTCCCAGCTTCCACCCAGCATTCAAACGCACCATGTACACACAAATCAGTCAGGTGAGAAAATAGTCTCAAAAGGATTTTTGTACTTGTAAACTGATCTGTGTGTAATGTAGTTTTGTCTGTGTTTACCAGGTGACTTTTGTGTGTGTGTGTGTGTGTGTGTGTGTGTGTGTGTGTGTGTGTAGGAGCTGAAGTTACACACGAAAATGTAAACACAAGTTACAAATCAAGAGTTACACACACACACAGATCTTTTGAAACTTTTTTCTCCCCCCAGCCGCTGATCGTGAAGGCAATTGTGTGACATTCATCAGCTGCGTGTTTCGCGTCGTCTCTCTTTTTCCGTCTGCAGTTGGGAGTCTCTGTGAGGGGCTCTGGCAAAATGTGCACCACTGTTTCTGCAGGCCGCATTCTCGTGCTTCATGCCCCGTGTGGCCGCAGGTGTAGCATCTTAACTGAGTAAAGTCTCTTTCCCCCCTCATCCTCACACCAGAACCTCCAGCTTTCATAACAGCATCATCATTACAGGAGGAATTTAAATTTTCACTACTCTCATAGCTTCTTAACTTTGTTTTAAACACACTGAATGCTACCTTGTCATCACTTTGTGTTTTATGAATGGCAAATGGCTTAAACGCTTCTGGTAGCCCCTTCAGAACCATCGCGATCAGCAGCCCGTCGCTTAACGTCTCTCCTGCATTTCTTAGTGCTGTTATTGCAGTCTCTGCGCGGATGATACAGTATAATCAGTGACAGTCTCATCATTTGCTTTCCTCAGTGACGTCAGCTCAAATACAAGCTGATCACTCAGGGTTTTCCTTTGTTCGCATAATAATCACGCAGTGTCTGCAGGGCTTTCCTTCCATCATCTGGGCATCTCGCTTTATGAGGGAAAGACTTTTGTCATCCATAAACTGGATTAATTCTACGTACAGTATGCTTCCTCATTCTTTGAATCGTCATCATCTTCTTCGCCCTCACCTGGCTCATCTGAGCGCAGGATTGTCTCCTTAAGTCCCAGCACCCGCAGGTGACCCAAAAACTCAGTTTATTTCTTCTCCGTCGGAACACAATCGTTGCCATTGCTTTCCACTTTCTTTTCTGGGCCCATAACCTGCTGACGCAGCCTTTTGAAGACAGGAGAACCGACGGCCAGCTACCCTTGACGGAGGAACGAACAAACACCATTCAGTGGGGACCGGTAGTCGCCGTAGCAGCACCACGCCCTTTTATTAATGCATGCACATTAATGAGTCACAGCTGTAAGAGCACAACTAATCAACAAAGCTTAACAGAAATAATAAAAAGAAAAAAATTCATAATTTGTCATGTTTTTGCATTAAAAATGTATTTACAGTGATGCTGTTTTACTGCTCTCTTAGGATGTAACCAGAAGATCTTTTTACTGCTTTCTCTGCTGATTGTACCAGTAAATCCAACATGAAACCATTTACAGGGTACCTCCTGTGTGAGGTAGATTATTAACCCACAGTACGTGTGACTGACTGGTCACATGACCCAACGCTTAGCTGTGGCGCGTTCACAGAGCAGGAAAACAGAGTTATAAATATCTTCGGTTCCCGTTGGATTCTTATGAAGCCGGTCATGCCCAAAAGTCTAGAGGTGGTTTAGGAACAGTGTAGGTGACTAACAAGCAAAGGGTTGCTGGTTCAGTTCCAGCATCCCCTGCCAAGTCTCCACCAAAGGCTAGCTTGAAAACAAAGATAGGTGGATCTTTGTGATTATGCAAAACCTGTGTGCGTGCGAGTGAGTGTGTGTGTGTGCGTGCGTGCGTGTGTGTGTGTGTCAGAGCAAACTGGCCCCACCTTCACCTGAATCTAAAGTTGAGGACTGAATCTGGGTTACAGCTGAGGATGGTGTTCTGGCATGCAGCTCTTATGTGTGAGCTGAGGAATTCAGTGGCCTCAGAGTTATAATTAGTGTGTGTGTGTGTGTGTGTGTGTGTGTGTGTGTGTGTGTATGTGTGTGTGTGTGTGTGTGTGCATTCTCATCAATGCATGATGAAGTCCCTTGCAGTGTGCACTCCTGATCAGTACGGTGTGCCACTTGCCCTGAGCCTGATTCCTGCATATCTCAGCCTGTCTCCTCGAGGCCTCCTCCTACACCTCCATTTCTAATCTCATTTATGAAAGTGACTTCATACGTGTGTGTGATGGCACTGAAGCTGCAGAAAGTCTCACGTGGGTTCTCTGTGGGCCAGCTGCGACGTTTGCATAATTCTTTAGACTTATGAAACATTCTATATAGGTGACCTTGATAGGGCTGCATGGTTTTGTAAGGCTTTTTCTTCATAACACATTCTGTAATGTGGGAAAGGATCTATTTGAAGCACTTGTTGTCACATAACTTAAGACCTTACATGGCTACCAAACTCAACACATCACATGACATCAACAAATGACTGTAGGTTGTTTTTATGTGAATCAAAAACTGTTGACTGGTTAGATCAGCTGCTGATGTTTGCTGTATCTCTTTAGATTCGTAGCAGTAAGGGTGTATATAGGTACGAAAACTGGTGATATCATACATATCACAATACAGGGGAGACAATACGATATATATCACGATAGTACAACGATATCTGCTGTTTTTAGGACTGAATTTAATTTAAAACTCTGGCCCAACACTTCCAAAGCACAACTACTGCTAGATCCAATTCTTTCAGAATGAAGGTGCTGCCACCTAGCAGTCAGGATTTGAAATACAGCACAAGATAGAAACACAATAAATGTAAATTCTCCCCCAAAAATCAGTACGCTGCTTTTAAATATTGATTTGGTTTCATGACATGAAATATCGCTGTTTTTCAGTGAGTCTGTGTTTTCTTACGGTGTAGGCTCAGCTGGATGGGGTGGGTCATAAGAGCAAATAAAGTCACGAAGGATCTGAAAGTGTTGACAATGAGCCAAGGGGTGAGAACAGAACACGTTTCCACCCGGACCCTTTTAAAAGTGACACACTGATCTCTTTAGTTGGTGTTCATAAAGGGTATGTTAGCCTTGTGCTGGTTTTTAGCTTGGTTCTGACTCCATTTTGCTTATGTTCTGGTGCATCTTTAACCTCCTTTCACTCACTAAATGTCCTTCTTGTTCCTCTCCTCAGCTCCTACTGACCACATCCTGTTCAGTAACCGTTCTCAGATCCACTCCAGCCTGAGGAACCATGAAAAAGCTCTGAGGGATGCCGAGTTGGCCTGCAGCCTGATGCCCCTCTGGTCCAAGGTGACAGAGATGACCTGAACCAGCTGCTCCAGGTTCTTACGCCACAGCTGGAATGTGGTGTGATGTTTCCTCCTCTGACTTTCAGGGACACATTCGTAAGGCCCAGGCCTTGGTGTCACTGGGCAGGACGGAGGAGGCTCTGAGGGAGTACCTGGTCTGTCTGTCCATAGAGCCGGACTGCAGGTTGGCCAAGAGCGAGGCTCACAAGGTAAAGACTCCGGCGTGGTGGGCGGTACCGCCCAGCTTCCTTCACATTTTATCCAGGTGTACGGTTTTCCAGGGACAGATTTAAAAATGATGACGTGAGCCTCAAGTGGAATTACCAAGATGCTGGATTGGACGTTCACCGTTTCGAAGCTCAATAACAAACACTGTTAATAAAAAAATAACCACATACCGGTAGTTAAAAAGCAAAAAGACTTTTCGCCTCAAAAACCAGCATATTTACCTTTTCTGCTTCAGCGTGGGATGCTGTGGACTGACTGCTGCAAACCCGCTTGGATGAGCTTGTGGCCCAGACGCACGGGAACTTCGGGGCTCCTCCCCTCACCCTGGGGAAGCCTGGCTGCTTATTTCCACCAGAAAAGCGCGTCGTCTTTTAGTAACGAGCTCCAAACAGGCGGCTTGCTCCTCTGCCGGCGGAGCGTGCATCTTTCGTGGTCATCGTTTGTTTGCAGGAATGACCTCATCAGTGTTTACCGTCTCGCCTTTTAAGTTTGCTTCCAACCCAAAATACTCCCAAACTGCAGAAGTTGTGTTCTGTTCAGAAACCGTCAGCTGGGGCACGCGCCGCCATTTTTTCTGATGGCATCACGTTCATAAACTTTATGGAACGTCTCTAAAATTTACACAGAGCATTAAAAACTTGTGATGTAAACCTGAAAACTCAACCACCCATCCATTTTTTACATGACATGAGTTTTCTTTATCTTTTTCCTTGATTTTTAGTTCTTGCCGTCATCGTCTCCTACGAGCAGGTTATTTTTCATGTGGTTATGGTTGGTTTGGACAATAATCCAGAGTAACTCCATCCCTGCTGGTTTTACAGTTGCTGAGTGAAATCCTGTTTCCAGTCACCGACCCAGTCCCTGAACACATCTCAGACCGCTCAAGCGTCCGGTCTTCCAGAGCTCGCATCAAAAACAGCATCCGTGCTCCCGTCCAGGTAAACAGAGTTTTAATAATTAGACGATGCTCTATTTTATTTTTCTGAAATGACCTTCTGACTCCATCTTTCCTCTGTCCCTCAGACTTTTGCTCCTGGCTTTTTGTCTTCAGCGTCCTCTCTCTCTTTACCCGAGAGGTCAGAGGGTTGTTTCGGAGACGCCAAGGCTGAGAAGATCCACGACTGTCTCCTCAAACGGAAACGGAGGACGTCTGAGGAAGATGAAAACAAGGAGAGCAACGGGGAGCAGAAGAAGCCAAGGCCTGGTGAGTTCTCCAGCACGCTCAGGCGTGACCTACTGATTATTTAGTGTCATTAATGGTCTGATGTCTCTGTGCAGAGACGGTACAAGGGACAGATCTGAGATCTGTATCTGGTGACCTCCTGGACCCGACGGAGCTGGAATGTTCTCTGTGCATGAGGTCAGGTTGATTTCATTTACACTAACCAGCGTAAGGCTGTTTGGGTCTGACGGAGGGGTGCGTGTCTGCCTCCAGACTTTTCTACGAGCCGGTGACAACACCCTGCGGTCACACTTTCTGTCTTCGGTGTCTGGAGAGATGTTTGGACCATAATCCAAAATGTCCTCTCTGTAAGGAGGAACTGTCCGAGGTATGTGGTCGGATCTCCAGAATACAGTACGTGAGGTCTTCTAGTGAAGATAGTGCAAAGTAAAAGTCCCTGTGTCTCTCCAGTACCTAGTCCAGAGGCAGTACTGCAAGACGGTCTCAACGGAGAGGCTGATATCCAAGTATCTTCCTACGGAGTTCACGGAAAGACAGAGGATCCACCTGGAGGAGATGGCAGAGCTCTCAAAGTGAGTTGAGCTCCGATCTGGTCTTCTTCCTGCTCCTTCTCCGTTTGTCCTGATGTGGACGATGCCACGCCGGATGGATATCATCCACACCGACTCAGTGGCATTGTCCTGCAGGCTGATTCAATACATACAACTTCAGACAAAAGCAGACGATCTCAGAAATAAACTCTGCTGCAGTTAAAAGCACGACGTTAGGATTTATTGAGCCTTTTCTTTTTCCTAATGTCAAGCAGCCCCAAAACAAACTACTTCCTGTCAAAGATGAAATTTTGAACAACCTCTGTTGAAAAAAATGTTTTAACATTACACAGGATTGATGGGCAAACGGCTAGTCTGAGCACAGCTCAAACTGCTCCTCCTAGTGCTGTGTGTTTGCACCACCAGCAGCAGTTTCATGTCAAACGTTTATTTGAACTGATAATTCAGACATTCCTGACGGATTGGACCCCTGGAGGCACCGGAACTGCTGCGTTTTCCTGTTAAAGTCAAATTGATGATGGAGAAAATATGAATGAGATAAGCAGCGAGAACCGATAAGAATTTACAAGAGCCAGTCTTGTAGGACATAACGAGTATTTCACCAACGTTCTGTGTTCTGTGACAAACTGTTCAGGTTGTCACATCCATCCATCTTCCGAACCCGCTTAGTCCACGCAGGGTCGCGGGGGGGCTGGTGCCTATCTCCAGCAGTCACCGGGCAGTCAGGCGGGGTACACCCTGGACAGAGAGCCAGTCCATCGCAGGGCAACACAGAGACACACAGGACAAACAACCATGCTCACACACACTCACACCTAAGGACAATTTAGACAGACCAATCAACCTAACAGTCATGTTTTTAGACTGTGGGAGGAAGCCGGAGAACCCGGAGAGAACCCACGCATGCACAGGAAGAACATGCAAACTCCATGCAGAAAGATCCCAGGCCGGGAATCGAACCCAGGACCTTCTTGCTGCAAGGCAACAGCTCTAACCACTGCACCACTGCGCAGCCCCAGGTTGTCACAGAACACTCTAAAGTTATTTAAGTTTCCCATCAGAACAGTTGTCATGTTGGGGTGTGGTTTTTTTAACCCACGACATGTAGAGTCACCCTGGAGGCAGGTGAAGGTCTGGGGTTCGGGACGGTCCAATGGCGTTCTGCAGCAGAGACAATGATGAGTAGTTGCAGTAAAATACAAATAAACGGGGTGAGAGGAAGCTTACGGTTTCCAGAGCGTTTGGGGAGCTTGAGAGGAGGACGAGTCAGGTCTGGCGGAGCGAGATGGTTGTGAGGGGCAGAGACGATGGCTGGGAGCTGAGCGCAGGAATCCAAAGTGTCCGAGCGGGGCAGGTGAGCGTTGGAGAGCAGGCGGTCAGGGTGGGCGGCGTGGCTGGCAGGCAGGGTGATTCTGGGAGTTTCTTTCTTGAAGAGGAGGGCAGTCAAATGACCGAGAGGTACCCAATACTGAGTAATCATCCGGCACTGGTGAGTTGTCACGCCGCTCCTTAAATCCCCTGACCTCTGATGAGAAGATTCACAGCAGCTGCTCTCCGGGACACGCCCACCTGCAAACAGAAAGACTCAGACCAGAGCGAGGCTAGCTCAGCACAGCCCATGGCAACAGGAAGTAGAAATGTTTTCATGACGTTGTATAACACTTGAACCATGACTCAGCGGTTTAGGATGCTTCCTGCTCTTGTTCCTCTCCAGCCTTAACAAGAACATGCCTATATTCGTGTGCACCATGGCCTTCCCCACTGTGCCCTGTCCGCTGCATATTTTCGAGCCCTGCTACAGGCTGATGGTTCGCAGGTGCATGGAGGCAGGAACCAACTGCTTTGGCATGTGTCTGGGAGACAACGTCAAAGGGTAATACGATTCACCAAGTCTGTTTGAGTTTTGCATTTGAGCAGGAGATGCGACAAATCCCCTTTTCTGCCTTCAGGTTTGCTGATTACGGGTGTCTGTTGGAGATCCGGGATGTAAAGTTCTTCTCTGACGGACGTTCGGTGGTGGACACGACGGGTGGACGGAGGTTTAAGGTCATTCAGCACCGCGAGAGGGATGGCTACAACACAGCTGATATCGAGTACCTGGAGGATGTCAAGGTATGCTGCTGGTGGTTGGAGAACGGGGGGTGAAACGTCTGGAGAGAGTAATCTGGAGTGTGTGTGTGTGTGTGTGCACACAGGTGGAGGGTGAGGCTGAGCGGGAGCTGCAGTGTTTACACGACGGCGTGTACGAACAGGCTCTGATTTGGGTCAACTCTCTGAAAGCTGAGCAGAAGGAACGCATTGAAGGACACTTCGGACCCATGCCCCAGAAAGACTTGGATCTCCAGGTACACACACACACACACACACACACACACACACACACACTAAACAGCAATCACTTGAACAGATATAAAACATGAGATTGATACAGGTTGCTAAAATGTGCCCAGACTAGCCGTTAGCTCATCAGTCTGATCAGAACTGATCCCTATTTCTTCAAACCAAGGTTGTTATGAGTGTTATCCAAGATGGTTCCGACATCTTTAGCAGAACCTTTAAAGATGAAACACATCATATTCATGGACGTAAAGAAGAACCCAAACCCTTTGTCCCTCCGCCCTCACAGGCCAGTCCCAACGGCCCATCTTGGTGTTGGTGGTTACTAGCCGTTCTTCCTCTGGAGGGCCGAGCCCAGCTGCCGTTCCTCGCCCTCACCTCTCTGAAGGATCGCCTCAGTGGCATCCGCAAGGTGCTGCTCTTCATGACACAGAGCAAGGTGCGGTGATGAGGAAACCACACCGTCGCTCACAAGCTCCGAGCAGCTGCTGACTCGCTCTTCCTTCTGATGCACTGTGTGAAGAAACCAATAAATGAGAGAACGAGTGTGTGTTCTAGTTGTTACGGTGTGTGTGTGTGTGTGTGGGGGGGGGGGGGGGGGGGGGGGGGGGGTGGCATGCAGACCTCAGATCTGTTCAGACAGCAGAAAAATCAGATTACTATTGTTGTCAAATCAGCGTTTGTGCATGTGATGTCATCACAAAGTTCATCACCGTCTCCATCCGTCCTGACTTTCCTGTTGCTCCTCATTCATTTCATTTTGCCTGTTGGTAGCACTGCTGCCTCACAGCAGGAAGGTTGCTGGTTTGAATCCCACATGTATGCGTGGGTTTCCTCCCACAGGCCAAAAACACGCGTGTCAGGCGAACAGAGGCTCTGTCCCCGCCCACGCCACTTCCCAGTGACTCTATGTTTAGAAGACAAGTGAGTTTAACCAGAGCAAAGACAGAAACGTCACCTGGTACCGTCCCACCATATATGGAACTTCCTGTTGGAAGGAGCTACAGATCACAGTCTCTTTCTTCATCTGCTCAGTGAAACCCCTCTTCTCCAGAAATGATCTCTCCTTTTTTAAGTAAAGTTTTGAATAACTCTGAAGGCGGTCTGTGGAGTAAATGATGTAGGGAAATAAAAAGTCAGATGAACCCGAGTCTTCCAGCTTTTATGGCTCCGCCTCCTCCTGCTCCTCAATCTTTACACGAAAGCACATGTTGTTTTTCATGTTCTAAATACTTTGTTTATTTGGTTGTTATTTATGCATGTGGTAACATTGTTTACATTACAATGAAAACAACTGAAAGCTGTTCGCTGACCCTTGACCCCACCTATTATTTTTTGATTGCATCTCTAAGGGTTTGCATTGGCCCTATTCTGTGGGTTTTCAGCAGCTTCCCTAAGACAAAACAACTGTGGAATCATTCCCATCGAGCGTTTGGATTTTCTGTCATTACTCCTGTGTTTCCCGCGTGTGTGTGTGTGTGTGTGTCGCAGCAGGCCTGACGGAGGCCAGTGCCTTCTATCCACGCACAAACATGGAGTGGATAAACCCTCGTTTGTCTCTCTTTAATGGTAGCATTTCATTTGAAACACATTTCTTTCATTGCAAGACTTCTTAAAAGAAGAAACCTCAAAACACATTTGAGATAATGTTGTTTATTGGAACTGAGGCCTTGCTGACGCAACTGACTGGGTGGCTTTTCATGTAGCAAAGGCTAATTAAAATGTTTCAACAATGATCGCTACGCTTTATCTTTAAAATGGTTTATTTTGTATACGAAGTTTTGATTTTTACATGTTTTTATGTTGTTTAGATTTTTTCACTAACTGGTGGGCAGACCGACTCGTGATCACCTACGGTGTTATTTTGTGCAGGGCCTAAGCCGTGCTGCGTTGGAAGCTGTAGAAACAGTAATGCTGACATTTTATCATCGTGACACAAACTGTAACACAACACCTGTACTGTTAACAGCTCCTGAGTACTAAATGACTGCGCCCTGTAATCTTTTTTAATGTTATTTATGGAAACAGAAAGGTCTGATTGTTAGGTAAACCTGTACAGCTAAGAGATTAGCCGTCTGCTACATGCTAGCTATAACAACATCTGTAAAAAAATATGTTTTCTCATTTATGTAAACAGATGGAAGTCAAAGGGAAAATAAATTTGATCAAGGATTTCTTTTAACAAACTCGCTTCATGTTTGAGTTTCACCCGCTTTGTTTCTCTTGTTTGGGGTCACATTGGGTCACATGACCGGTAAACGACAGTTTTACTGTATACAGCAGAGAGCGTAAGTATTTGACACATCAGTAAGGGTTTTTCTACACTCTAAGAAATAACATGTTCCATTTTCCAGTAAAAGTAAAGCATCCAGCCCACCTCTCGAAATGCGTAAAATATGCATCACAGCCGCTAGGCGCGCCGCGCGCACCATCAGCTACGTCAGCCCAGACAAGAGCAGAGCACTTTGCTTCTACTCCGAGTCCCTCCCGAATGTCCGAGCTCCTCACCCTATCTCTAAGGCTGAGCCCGGCCACCCTACGGAGGAAACTCATTTTGGCCGCTTGTATTCGCAATCTCGTTCTTTCGGTCATTACCCAAAGCTCATGACCATAGGTGAGGATTGGGACGTAGATCGACCGGTTAATCGAGAGCCTGGCTTTCTGGCTCAGCTCCCTCTTCACCACGACAGATTGGCTCAGCGTCCGCAACACTGCAGATGCTGAACCTTTCCACCTGTCGATCTCCCGATCCCTCCTACCCTCACTCGTGAACAAGACCCCGAGATACTTAAACTTCTCCACTTGAGGGAGGACCTCTCCCACGACCCGGAGTAGGCAAGCCACCCTTTCCCGGTCGAGAACCATGGTGCTCCATGGTAGAGGTGCTGATCCTCATCCCAGCCTCTTCACACTCGGTCGTGAACCTACCCAGCAAGAGCTGAAGGTCAGAGCTGGATGAAGCTAGGAGGACCACATCATCCGCCAAAAGCAGAGACGAGATTCTCCTGCCACCAAACTCGACACACTCCACACCACGGCTGCGCCTAGAAATTCTGTCCATAAAGGTAATGAACAGAACCGGTGACAAAGGGCAGCCCTGGCGGAGTCCAACCCTCACCGGGAACAGGTCCGACTTACTACCGGCTATGCGGACCAAACTCACGCTCCTCTGGTACAGGGACTGAATGGCCCTTAACAGAAAGCCACCCACCCCATACTCCTGGAGCGTCCCCCACAGGGTGCCCCTGGGAGATGGTCATAAGCCTTCTCCAAATCCACAAAACACATGTGGATTGGTTGGGAAAACTCCCATGCCC
>SSNQ01000164.1:443883-459149 GCA_006942095.1 Nothobranchius kuhntae | reverse complement strand
CCAGGGGTAATCTGCTGCGTTTCTCGGGAGGGGGGTTGGGACGTCTCTGGTGACAGTCTGCCTGGGGTCTTCATGCTCCGGAGAGACCTCTGGATCTCTGGGACTTGGCGCTCCCTCCGTCTCCTACACATCTTTGTGGGGCAGATCTGTGGCCCCTCACACTCTCTACTGGACGCTCCTATAGAGAAACCTTACATAGACAAGCACGTGTACACACACAGGTGCTCTCATAAGTATGGACTTGGGCACGTTCAACAGATGGCCTAAGGCTGTGGTTGGCGCTAAATGCACTGGGATTCATTATCGTGCGCTTTTCAGCAACAGTTCTTACCCCCAAATTCCACTACCTCCGCTCCGCTCCGGTCCGCCCCCGCCTTCCGCAGCCGCTCGCTTCCGAACTCAATTTTTACTGTACCCGCTCTACAACGGCTCCGCTCCGGTGCGGAGACCTGAGGGGGGCAAACAAGCATGCGCGGGATTTTCGAGATCTTGCGATACAGTCCGAGCAATAAACGCGGAAGTTAGATCCAAACACCCGTTGTGTGGGAGAAGCATCGACATGAACTGTTTAATCTGCCCATCATGTGTGTTGAGAGATCAGCAATGTTTGGATCAACAAAGTGTGACTACTTTGATAGTAGAAACTGTATTTATGGCTTATTTTTGTGCATTTAAACTTCAGCCGCCACTGATAGTTGTTAAAAGTTGTTAAACCTGTGCATATGAAACAAAAAACGCCTTTTGTTTATCGATTTATTGTGAAAAACAGAAGTTGTGCTTGGTCCTTTTCCTGTTGGGCCGTTGTGATTTCTGTCCATTTACTGCGGAGGTGCTCCGGCGTCCGGCAAAAATAGGATCAATTCTATTTTTGCCGGACGCCGGAATAGAGGGCGGCGCACTGCCGGAGCACGGCTGCAGTAGTGGAATTGCTCTGATTGACTAGAACGGGACCGATTTTGCTCCGGCGTTCGTGTCGGAGCGGAGCGCAGCGGAGCGGAGGTAGTGGAATTTGGAGGTTACTGGTATCTATATGCTTGTGTTGGGGGAGCAGTGATATTTTGGTTTTATTGTATTTTGTGTGTCCCCTTTTCTCTCTCTCTCTTTCTGCAGAACTAGAAGCACATCCTTGTTCATCATGTGTCGTTTACTTTGTGAACTCCCCCCACCTTCCCGCCCTTTCTTACACTTCTGTCTCCGTTGTGATTTAAAACCACCGTAAATATTTCTAATGAAGTTTTGGTATCAGCCGTGGCGTTATAGCAGAAGCTACCAGACATCCTTCTGATTGCTTCACAGCCAGACAGGACGCGGTCAAAATAAATAAACAAATAAGTAAATAAATAAAATAAAAACATTGAAACTGCCAGGCTTGAAGAGATCTGTTTTCTGGAGTCTAACACGTGTGTGTGTGTGTGTGCGCGCGTGTGTGTGTGTGTGTCAGGCAGCGTAACGATGAGCAGGCAGCTGTTCCGAAACAAAACCTCTGACCTGCTGCTGATTGTCTGAACAGGCCTTGAAATCCCCTCCCTGAATTATTTATAGATTAAATTAAATGTGTGTGTGTGTGTGTGTGTGTGTGTGTGTGTGTGTGTCAGGGAGTGCAAATGTAGACATAGGACGTGAGGTTTGAAGTCTCTCTTCAGAGTCAAGAACAAACTAAGAACACGTTACTTCAGAACACCACCCTACGTGCACGTGCACAGAAACACCACCCTACGTGCACGTGCACAGAAACACCACCCTACGTGCACGTGCACAGAAACACCACATCCTTTTATCTATAGGCCCAGAATGCAGTTTTAACACCTGGGGCAACACTTACGCACAACCACCCCCCAAAGTCTACCTGAAACATTAAGAAAATCAACAGGAAATGGAAAAGCTCTGAGTGATCTGGCTTCAGTGTGACACAAAAACACTTCCTGTTCTCAACAACGGCAGAAGTCAGCCTAACAACCCCGTCGAGCCTGGCCGCAGACAAGAAAACGGGTTAAAAGATGTCAGCTCTACAGAGCCGTCCAGATCAACGCACACCAGACTTCTAGAACATGTAGCAGCAATGGCCCAAACCCGTCAGAACTGCACCAGAACCAAACCCCAACCTCTAACATGGGTCAGTGTGCCCCTGAGACCGACTGACGAGGAAGATTAAACACAACCAGACCTTGATGGAGTCAAACAGCAAATTAACTCAACTGTAAATTCTTCCTCGCTCCAGCTGTGCATCAACACCTTCCCCCTCAGCACCTCCTCCAGCACCTCCTCTGTCTGCAGCCTCCTCTGCCACGAGACACAGGACATGTTCCCAGAAAAAGAAGGAGATCTTCCCACAGTGAGGCAGGAAGGAGAACGTCCACCTGCTCACGCCGTCTGATCACCTGCTGCTGCACGCCCCAAACTAAAACCCTAATCAGTCCAACTGCTGATGACATCACACGCTGCACTGCAGCGTGAAATCCAGATGTGCTTTCTCACAAACTCACAGTAGCTCTCAGCCAATCACAAGCAGGGGAATCCCACTAAAGCCCCGCCCACTTATCAAAGCTGAGACTCCTTCTGTTTGTCTGGGAGAGCAATCCTTCAGCCCCAAGCGACCGCTGGAGTGTGAAATTAAAATCCAGAGTGTGTGCGTGTGTGTTATGACTGAGAGGTAGTTTGTGTGTGTCGTAGCGGAACAGGTCAACAAGAGGCCGCTGGGAACCGATAAACACACACACACACACACACACACACACACACACACACACACACACACAAAACGATGGCATCACACAGAGCTAATGACAATGACATCACACAGAGCTAATGACGATGACATCACACAGAGCTAATGACGATGACATCACACAAAGCCGTTGAGTGAACAAAGGCACGTGTCGCGCGATGAGAGCGAGACGGAGACGCTCCGACAGTGGAGATGTTTGGATGGAAGGTTCCGGAGAACAGGAGGGACCTTTCATGAGTCGTAAAGCAGAAACAAGTTTTCCTTTTTCATGAATTTGTTTCAGATGTTTTCATGTTTTTGAATCTGATTTTGTGTGAATAGAATGTTTATTTTATTTTTGAACCTTTTATTAGATTTTTCTCAGGAGGAATAAAGTTTTCATCCTAAAGTCTCTGATCTACGTTCACGAGGGCTCGTGGGAGGGTTGCTGGTTCCAACCCAAGCTCCGTCCGTGTCCCCCGACTCTGAAGGGAGCAACCCAAGTGTGCGTCCTTCATCATTCATCTATAAATAAAAACTTTACAACAAAAGACTCAATAAAAGAATGAAACTTTAGGACAAATGATAAAATGGTGAAGAACATTTTTATCCGTTTGTTCTTGAGAATTTAGGAAGATTTTAAACTAATAAATAAACAATATTTATAACTAAAAGTGAAACATGAATAAATAAGAACTACCCTGAAGTTTAAATATTGATTTAAAAGAACCATTTTGCGTTAATGACTTTATTTTGCTACTTTTTGCCTTCCATACATGTCCCTACTTTCACCTACATGATTATTGTTCTGGTTTTACTTCAGAAACTCCACTTCCAGCTTTTTTAAACACAATTTAAATTCATAAAATAATCCAAACATTTTCTAAATAAAATAAAAACATTTGAAAGGAACAACTGAGAAACAAACGTTTCCTGAGTTTTAGAGGAACTTTTACATGTTTTGATTATTTTATGAATCATAAGAAAAGTAAACTCGTGTTTATTTCCCAACATAGAATAAAAAATCTGAACGTAATAAAAGATTTTTTTTCTTCGGTTTCATTTCAGAAAAACGTAATTTCTGTAAACTTCCTCTAACATTCCCAATGCGGAAGCTTCTACTTCCTGTCGCTGATGATGGCTAAATGCAGGCGCTCCCGGCTCCCTGCTGGACTCACATCCTGCAGCAGCTTCTCCAGGTTCTCCTGCAGCTCGTAGAAGTAGCGGGAGGTGATGAGGTCTTCTCTGCTTTTCTCCAGGCAGTCTCTGGACAGCTCGATCAGCTGGTGGTGAATGAAGCTCAGGACCCCGTCGGCCAGTGGGCGGACCTTTTCTGGGGCTGAGGAGGCGAGCAGGTCAGCCAGACGCTCCTCCATCTGAGCCGTCGCCTGAGGAGTGGGATTAGTCACATACATGATCATTGGGAACCAGACAGTCCGCTTTATTACAGAAAATCCCCTAAAAGGTAAATATTAAACAGGAAATGAAAGACATCCCACAGCTTTTCCATCACAGTCCTGATCTGAACCCGAAGTTCCGGAAAACCGAGTCAGAAACAGCATTTTATTTATGTTTGGTTCATATTAAAAGCTTTAGTTTATAATGAAACAGGAGGAAACAGAAAACCTGAATAAAGCAAACTGGATTTCCTCCATCAGAGCTTCAGCAGGAGGAAGCAGAGGCTAAAGAGTGATTAGATTTATTTATTCCAACATAAATATTTAAAGAAAACAGACATCGCTCTCAAGTCTGCAAAATATTACAAAAAAAAAAAAAAGATCAAATCTTTATGTTGAGCTCGAAAAGGAGCAGGAAGAAGCTGAAGAGAATAACAGTAAACATGTATTTGTAGCTAAACGCTGCTTCTGATCCCATCGGGGTCCCCAGACGTTTTCGGACCGTGAGCTGCTTTTACACTCTGAAGTTACAGAAGAGCTAGAGCCCTAAGATTTATTCACAATGATACTTTCCATGTGTGGATATGCTTACTATGTTAACATGCGTTGTATTTACCAGCTGATTTCACTGTATTTGTATGAAAAACTGAAAATCAGACCAAACATTTTGTTTATTAACCAATCAGATCAGTGCAGCAGATAACCTGTTCCTGTTCAGTCCCTGTGCCCAGTTTTCCCATGTGGAGGTAACAGGGAGTCACAGACACAGACGCCCCGTGGACTGGCACTGCCTACTGAAGCTGCCATAGTGACCAGGATGTTAGATGGTCTCCATTCGCCCCAGCGCATTCATGTCTACTGAGGAAGATGCTCAGCCAATTAAAAAAGACATTTGATCAGGCTTTTCCCACAAAATCAGACATTTATTATTATAATTAAACAAAATAAATGTAAATATAAAATCTAATCAGGTAGGCTAAAAAAGTCAATAGTATTCCCATACCATGTTTTTCAATAGTACACCAGTAGTTGTAACCGTAGGCCGCACAGAAACGGGCATCGTTACTCTACACTGTTACACTCCCCAGCGCCCAATGGGGTGTCTGCGTACTCATGTCTATAGCAACAGGAGAAACAGGAGGAAACAGGAGGCACAGGAGGAAACAGGAGAAAGAGGAGGGAACAGGAGTAACAGGAGGAAACAGGAGGCACAGGAGGAAAGAAGAGAAACAGGAGGAAACAGGAGAAACAGGAGAAACAGGAGGAAACGGGAGGAACAGGGTAACAGGAAGAAACAGGAGGAACAGGAGAAACAGGAGGAAACGGGAGGAACAGGAGAAACAGGAGGAACAGGAAGAAACAGGAGGGAACAGGAGAAACAGGAGTAACAGGAGGAAACAGGAGGCACAGGAGGAAACAGGAGAAAGAGGAGGGAACAGGAGGAAACAAAAGTAACAGGAGAAACAGGAGGAAACGGGAGGAACAGGGGTAACAGGAAGAAACAGGAGGAACAGGAGGAAACGGGAGGAACAGGAGAAACAGGAGGAACAGGAAGAAACAGGAGGGAACAGGAGGAACAGGGGTAACAGGAAGAAACAGGAGGAACAGGAGAAACAGGAGGAAACGGGAGGAACAGGAGAAACAGGAGGAACAGGAAGAAACAGGAGGGAACAGGAGAAACAGGAGGAACAGGAGGAAACAGGAGGCACAGGAGGAAACAGGAGAAAGAGGAGGGAACAGGAGTAACAGGAGGAAACAGGAGTAAGAGGAGGAAACAGGAGGAAAGAGGAGAAACAGGAGGAAACAGGAGGAAACAAAAGTAACAGGAGAAACAGGAGGAAACGGGAGGAACAGGGGTAACAGGAAGAAACAGGAGGAACAGGAGCAACAGGAGGGAACAGGAGAAACAGGAGGAACTGGAGGAAACAGGAGTAACAGGAGGAAATGGGAGTAACAGGAGAAACAGGAGAAAACAAGAGCAATAGGAGGAAACAGGAGAAACAGGAGGAAACAGGAGAAAACAGGAGTAACAGGAGTAACCAGATGAAAGAAGAGAAACAGGATGAAACAGGAGAAACCGGAGGAACAGGAGGAAACAGAAGGAAAGAAGAGAAACAGGATGAAACAGGAGGAACAGGGGTAACAGGAGGAAAAAGGAGAAACAGGAGGAAACAGGAGGAACAGGGGTAACAGGAGGAAACAGGAGTAAAAGGAGAAACAGGATGAAACAGGAGAAACAGGAGGGAACAGGAGTAACCGGAGGAAACAGGAGTAACAGGAGGAAACAGGAGGGAACAGGAGTAACAGGAGGAAACAGGAGGAAACAGGAGAAACAGGAGGAACAGGAGGAAACGGGGTAACAGGAGGAAACAGGAGAAACAGGAGGAAACAGGAGTAACAGGAGGAAACAGGAGATACAGGAGGAAACAGGAGAAACAGGAGGGAACAGAAGTAACAGGAGAAACAGGAGGAACAGGAGGAAACAGGAGTAAAAGGAGAAACAGGAGGAAACAGGAGAAACAGGAGGGAACAGGAGTAACAGGAGGAAACAGGAGTAACAGGAGAAACAGGAGGAACAGGAGGAAACAGGGGTAACAGGAGAAACAGGAGGAAACAGGAGTAACAGGAGGAAACAGGAGAAACAGGAGGAAACAGGAGAAACAGGAGGGAAACAGGAGTAACAGGAGAAACAGGAGGAACAGGAGGAAACAGGGGTAACAGGAGGAAACAGGAGGAAACAGGAGAAACAGGAGGAACAGGAGGAAACGGGGTAACAGGAGGAAACAGGAGAAACAGGAGGAAACAGGAGGAACAGGAGAAACAGGAGGAACAGGAGGAAACAGGGGTAACAGGAGGAAACAGGAGGAAACAGGAGAAACAGGAGGAAACAGGAGAAACAGGAGGAACAGGGGTAACAGGAGGAACAGGAGGGAACAGGAGTAATAGGAGGAAACAGGAGAAACAGGAAAAACAGGAGGAAACAGGAGTAACAAGAGGAAACAGGAGAAACAGGAGGGAACAGGAGGAAAAGGGGTAACAGGAGGAAACAGGAGAAACAGGAGGAAACAGGAGTAACAGGAGGAAACAGGAGAAACAGGAGGAACAGGAGGAAACAGGAGGAAACAGGAGGAAAGAAGAGAAACAGGATGAAACAGGAGAAACCGGAGGAACAGGAGGAAACAGGAGGAAAGAAGAGAAACAGGATGAAACAGGTAACAGGAGGAAACGGGAGACACAGGAGGGAACAGGAGGAAAAGGAGGGAACAGGAGAAACAGGAGGGAACAGGAGAAACAGGAGAAACAGGAGGAAACGGGAGGAACAGGGTAACAGGAGGAAACAGGAGGAACAGGAGAAACAGGAGGAAACAGGAGAAACAGGAGTAACAGGAGGAAACAAGAGGAACAGGAGGAAACAGGAGTAACAGGGGGGAACAGGAGAAACAGGAGGAACAGGAAGAAACAGGAGGGAACAGGAGTAACCGGAGGAAACAGGAGTAACAGGAGGAAACAGGAGGGAACAGGAGAACAGGAGGAAACAGAAGGAAAGAAGAGAAACAGGAGGAAACAGGAGAAACAGGAGAAAAAGGAGGAAAAAGGAGAAACAGGAGGAACAGGGGGAACAGGAGGAAACAGGAGGAACAGGAGAAACAGGAGGAACAGGAGGAAACAGGAGGGAACAGGAGAAACAGGAGGAAACAGGAGTAACAGGAGGAAACAGGAGAAACAGGAGGAAACAGGAAAAACAGGAGGGAACAGGAGAAATAGGAGGAAACAGGAGAAACAGGAGAAACAGGAGTAACAGGAGTAACAGGAGGAAACAGGAGTAACAGGAGGAAACAGGAGAAACAGGAGAAACAGGAGGAACAGGAGAAACAGGAGGAAACAGGAGTAACAGGAGGAAACAGGAGAAACAGGAGGAAACAGGAGAAACAGGAGTAACAGGAGGGAACAGGAGAAACAGGAGGGAACAGGAGTAACAAGAGGAAACAGGAGAAACAGGAAAAACAGGAGGAAACAGGAGTAACAGGAGGGAACAGGAGAAACAGGAGGGAACAGGAGTAACAAGAGGAAACAGGAGAAACAGGAAAAACAGGAGGAAACAGGAGTAACATGAGGGAACAGGAGAAACAGGAGGGAACAGGAGGAAACAGGAGTAACAAGAGGAAACAGGAGAAACAGGAAAAACAGGAGGAAACAGGAGTAACATGAGGGAACAGGAGAAACAGGAGGGAACAGGAGTAACAGGAGGGAACAGGAGAAACAGGAGGGAACAGGAGTAACAGGAGGGAACAGGAGAAACAGGAGGGAACAGGAGAAACAGGAGGGAACAAGAAGTATGAAAGAAGAAATAAAATGATTTTCTATAAAGTGCCTCTCAAGATAAAAATCAAGAAGAGCTTCACAAGAACAAAAATGTAAAAATTAAATGATTTAACCCTTTTGCATGAATTATGAAATCTTCCACCATGATTATTTAACTTTTTTTTCATTCATCTTCAGGTGTGAATGAAGCAAATTTCAACAAATAATTTTGTGACATTTAATAATTTACTAATAATTTATTACATGTTCACCTCAGTGGACAGCGTGTATTCTGAATATGAAACATGTTGGCTTGCCTTACTGAAGTCCAAATGGAAGGCTCAAATGCAGTTAAGTCTTCAACAGCTGTGCTTAATAGTAAAAAAAATAATTTTGTTTTTGAGTACCTGTCCACTATAGTGACCAGTATGCATCAAAGGGTTAAAACATATCAAAAATATAAAAATGAGAAAAAATATGTGGCTAAAAGGAAAGGGAGAAAGAAAATGATTAAGAAAGAAGGAAATCAGTGGATCCTGGGAAAGGCGGAATAAGAGCAGAACAAGGAGAGGGTGATGAAGGTCCCACCAAAGCCTGAACAGGTGAGTTTAAAGGAGACCACTGAGTCCACTGGTCTCAGGCTCAGGGGGAGAGAGCTCCAGAGTCTGGGGCCACAGCAGCAGATGATCTGTGGTGACAGGAGGAAGTAAGAACGGACAGGCGGTGCATGTGTGTGATCCATACCTTGGGGAAGCGCTCCTTGTAGACATGGTTCATCATCATGATCTCATGGTCAAAGGAGACAGGCGAGCGTCCAGGGCTGAAAAGAAAACAAAAGACTCGTGAGGTGGTTGTTCAGGTGCTCACATCAATCAGCTGTCAGGAAAACACAAACAGAGATCATGTGTGACCCCCGTAGAGCTGCAACACACATGAATGTCTGACAACAGACTGGAAAACAAAACAAAGTTGTTTTTACACTGAGACCCTGTCTTCATCACTCTGGACTCGTTTTTAAAGGCGTGGGAAACTTATTTAATCAGTACATTTGCCGTGGTCTCTGGTAGGAATGAGTGCCTTGCAAGCCGTATTCAGGGCGCCTGCACCAGCAGGGACAAGTCTGCTGCAGCAGAGGAGAGCTTTACACGGCACAATGTGGAGTCTTATTTCCTGATATGTGGTCATCTCTTCTCTGATTGGCTAACAGCAACAAGACTACCACTGACCTATTTGCTCTGCAACGTAAATGTTTATCCCCACAAATAACACAAGCCTGGAGGAGTTCTGCTGTGTGGTGAAGTTGCTAACGCTAACAGTTAGCTGGTGCAAAACCTTTGAGCTGGTCCAGATCTGATCCTGTTTTCTAACGAAGCTCTGGCTCCTCCAGCAGCTGTCTGGAATCATCCAGGCTTCTCTTGCACATAGCACTGCTTTGCATATCTTTGGATCAAAAAAGACATTTTAAAGAATAAAGGTCAGACAGGAAGTGGCAGTCTGGATCAGCCGGGGAATGAAACAGTGGAGGGACACCAGCAGGGCCTCAGGGTCTCCTTCGGAAGGAAACGCTTCTGCAGCCACGTCTGAGTGAGTCTGTCAGCCACAAGTTCAACCTGTCCACCAATCAGACGCCTCGGTGCAGGAAGCATCCATCACGGCTCAGAAGGTCTGAGCAAACCGAGACAAGTTCCAGATGAAGGTGAAACCATCAGCAGCCTCCACCTTTTCACGTCTCGCTAGCAGAAGAGAAGGAGCTGCTGACGGGGGACAGGAGGTGGAGGAGGACATGGACCCCCCCCCCACACACACACACACACACACATCATTAGAATATCTAACATTAACACATTAAACTCAAAAGACAAATTCAACGTTTCTACGCGGAGTCGTCCTTTAATAGAGATGACTCCGAATAATCCGTCTGTTTAATTTAATTAACTGTTTATTCCCGTCTGTTCTGGTTCTGATCCAGAACCCACCAGTAGGAACCAGTCAGCCCAGAATGTAGGCCAAAACCAGAACAAGGACCAGAACCAGACTGAGACCATGCTGCTTCCTGTCTGAATGGTGATGTCATCGATCAGTTAGTGCTCAGGGAGCTGGTTGGTCAGTCATTAACGAGCTAAACGAGACGAGCTGTCTGGTGGTGACTGCGCAAAACCCCGCCCCCTTAGACAGGAGGGCTTCAGACGTGCTCACTCTCAGTGACAGTAGAACCCAGTCCAAAAGTCCAGAACCAGAACCAGATTTAGTACTTTTTAAAAAACTCCAGTTTTAAAAGTAAACATTGAAAACTTTTTTGACCTGATTAGGTTTAATCAACCAACAAAAACCCGGCTTTCACGTAGAAGTCCGGTCCGCAGCCTTGAGACACTGGGTTGTTCTGGTTCTGATCATGGTCCTGGTTCAGGTTCTGATCCTGAGACTAAAGCTGCTACCAGACACCTCAACGTGAAAGCGGATTTCTCCGCGTGAGACCAAAGCGGCGCCGGTACCTGAGGCTGCGGGAGCGCGGTCTCATGGCGGGAGAGTGGCGGCCGTCCTGCTCCGTGATGCTCTCCGAGCTGAAGTGTTTGGTGAGGAAGCACAGCTCGTCCGGCGTGGGCTGGAAGGGCAGCTGGTGCAGTTTCTCCTGGGATGAACAGGAGGACTGTGAGAGGAGGAGCACAGAGGGAGCACAGATTACAACCAGCAGCTACCGGAGGTTCTGGACGGAGCTGGGAACGGACCGGGCTCAGATTAAGGCTCCTTTAAAGGTCAGGCAGAAATAAAACATTCAGTCAGGTTCTGACTCTGAACTTGGACCCGGTTCACGTCGTCCCCCTAAACCAGCAGATCCTGGTTAGAGGGGACCTGAAGTGTCCTGCTTTAGCGTCCAGAACACACCTGAGATCCTCCGTCTCTACGGATCAGCTCCATCCTACATCAGGGGCTGGGTTCTTCCACGTTCCTAACAGATGTCTCCAACTCGTTTCAGAGTCATCTCACATTTCTGCACTTCCCGACTCAGAAGCTAAGTTCCAGACTCGAACACGGATTTATCAGGAGGAGAGACGCGTTTAAAGTCCAGCTACAGGAGAACACCGAGGCTCTGACTGGATCCGCGCGGTGCCCTGACCCGATACTTTGGTCAGGCATCATGAGCGTGACTGACACAGACACCTGGGGCGGTGGTCGATGATAGTCGGACGTACCGAGACGGTGGAGCTGGGGGTGTTGGTTCCATACCCAGAGGAAGGCAGCGAGGCCAGAGACCAGCGGCGGCCATCCGTCCTGAAAAGCAGACACAAACCAAGGTTGTTGAGGGACAAAGTTCTGCCTCTAAAATCTGTTTGCAGGAGGAACAAAAACAGGATCATGACTCGGCAGTGAAGCATGAGGGGAGTTGAACCACCAGCACAACCCCCCAAGGCGCTTTACCACACAATCAGTCTTCCACACATTCACACACTGGTGGTGATGAGCTATGATGTGTTACAGCGGCCCTGGGGCGCTCTGACAGAGGTGAGGCTGTCACACGCTGGCGCCACCGGTCCCTCCGACCACCACCGGCAGACAAGGGGGTTCACGTGTCTTGCCCAAGGACACAACAGAAGCATTCTGTGGGTGGACCCAGGATCAAACCTGCAACCTTCTGATTACTGGACAACCCGCTCTACTACTACTAAACTTTATTTATACAACGCCTTCACATGGCCCAAGCACCAAAGCGCTACGCTCAGGTGTGCTCAGGTGCTCCAACTCACATGTCTGAGGTGGAAAGAAAGGTGTGAGAGCAGCAGGAGCAGAAACTCTACAGGACCGCAGACGAGCAGCAAGCCATGCGGGAAAGGGGGGGGCAGATAGGGTGAGGGTGAGGGTGAGGGGGGGTCTGAGGTTTATGTGGTTACCTGTCACTCCGGTGTCCGTGGCTGTGAGAGACACAAAACAGAAGCTGAATCACTCTCTCTCTCTCTCTCTCTCTCCCCCTCACACACACACATGCATGCATGCACGCACGCGCGCACACACACATGCATGCACACACACGCACGCACACACACACACGCACACACACACACACACACACACACACAGTGAAGGTTTCAGTTGGAACTACGGTGTCCAGTTTAGGACATCCTCTGATCAGAGGCCCAGATGCAGGGGAGGAGGCTAACGTTCCCTCATCAGAACCGTAACTGCAGTAAAGCTGGTTTCTAAGCGGCTGTTACAACCGTCCCAAAGAGGGAACATCCAGATTAAAACTCTGGCCGGGACTGGCAGGACTAAAGGATAATCCCACACAGGAGGTGCGACAGCCTGGGAAGAGCGCTCCGGTTCTAAAACAGGTACAACTCTTTCACCGACTCTGGGACATTTCTGAGGTTCTGCTGATGCGTTAGTCTGTGGAGTTCCTTTCATGGATCTGCGGTCTTCCCAGAAAGATGGAAAATGTAGCTGTTTCAAACCTAAGCTACCTGAAGTTAGCTCGGATGTCTACGCTGAATCAGAAGCCAACTTCAATGACGACGCTGACCCGACACCGGGCCATCGTTTCAGGAGGTGCGGGATGAATCTGCTGGTGTACCGCTGCAGCCTCTCAGCACTCCTGTTGGTACTGAGCTGCACCACATGATGTCACTGTTGCCACGGTGATGGAGGCTAAGCTCAGCAGCAGGACACTTTGGCTTGTTTCAGCTGCCTCCAAATGTTTAAAGGAGGTGGTACAGGAAAGGTTCGTTACCATGGCAACAACATCATCTACACAGAGAGGCAGGCTGGCTGTGATTTATCTCTCCAAACCGTCAGTTCATTTGCGTTAGAGCCCATGGGTGTAAACACACACACATGATCCGCGCTGAGAGAAGGAGTGACCATCTTCCTCCTCCTCGGCCGTCAGGTTCCCAGACTAATCCCTGTAAAAGCTGCACACAGCGACTTCCTCTATGAATTTGATCCGTGTGGCCAGAATAAATCTGGGCACGCGGATCAAACACGGGTTCAGTTTCTGCTCGTAAACTAAACACACATCTGAGGTATGTTCTCGTGGTTCCTGCTGCAGGTGAAGGGGAGGGGCCTCTCACCTGCGTGCAGGAATGAAGGAGAAGTGTGCAGCTGTGTTTGGAGAAAAGTTCCTGGGACTGTCCAACGGGCTGGTTCCTGTAAGACAGAGAAGAGGAGTCATTATCATTTGTGTTCTCCCGTCCAGGGGCCCACTCTAGACCAGGGCCCTCACTTATCAAACCCTTGTAGAACCTCTCCTACACTCCATCCTGCAAGTGAAATTTAGAAAGTTCACACAAACAAGAAAATGTTTTTCACAGCGAGATCAAGGAACGCTGCTGAAGTAGACGCTCTCCCAGCTCAGGGGGAGAACGTTGCAGAGGGGGTGCACGCGGTTTGGGACGGGAGAGGTTCCTGTCAGAAATGAAGAAAAGATCATGTGACATAAATGGAGGAACGGGCTGATGTTCTGTGTGGAGTCAGATTTGTTCTGTTTGCTGTTGGAGAGCAGAGCTCGGTTAGTTGGGTTCCTGTTCCGGTTCCAGTCCACAGCGCTCTTTCTGGGCTCTGACAGCAAGCCCGTTCTGCACAGACATCGTTGAGCTGAATAATCAGTGGCGTTGCAGTCCCCCTGTTCTACCACTAGGTGCAGTTTGCACACATGGTCAGAGCTGTTCTGGTGTTTAGGAACATTTCTACACAAGTACTACGTCAGAAACATGCACAGATCTGCTGATGAGTGGGGCCCCGGACCATAATCCAGCAACAACAATGCTGGTCCAGATGTTGCCAGGTGTCTTTGAGATGGCCGTGGTCTCATACATGACCAGCAGATGGCAGTAGCTGATGAACACCAGGTTCTTTTGTTCCCCTCCTGGTTTCTGGACGTTCCTCTGACCCATCAGTGAAGTTGTCAGAGATTGGTGTGACACCTGCTTTCCACCCACTGAGTAGGCGGGAGTATCAGAAGAGCCTCTTTGAGCAACGAGACACAAACCCCAGTAGGACTGAGCTCATGAGCAGCGTTTATAGACGGCACACGTGGCTAAATCAGACAACAGAAGTGTCCTTGCACAGGCTGTACGAACAGGCCAGTTCCAAACCCAAAAACATGATCCCTGTTTTAGTTTGTCATGTCACTTTATGGTCAGCGGACTTCCTGTTCCGTTCAGTTCACACTCATGA
The DNA here is from genome assembly GCA_006942095.1 of Nothobranchius kuhntae. Classification (NCBI taxonomy): domain Eukaryota; kingdom Metazoa; phylum Chordata; class Actinopteri; order Cyprinodontiformes; family Nothobranchiidae; genus Nothobranchius; species Nothobranchius kuhntae. Next base: position 444,581 of record SSNQ01000164.1, on the reverse strand, counting down.
CACTTCGTTTAACACGGCGGGGGCTGGTTGGCTCGCCATCCCACCGACTAATTCTCCGACCAACGGGGGCAAAAGCAGACCGTCGAGTAGAAACCCAACATCATCCTCGACGATGATCAAAGTAAAAAGGCAATCCGCCCCTCGTCACCTGAAGGTCCAAGACATGCGGCCGCAGATCAGACGAGATGACAACAAAGTTGTTCATCAGACTGCCGCCTAAGGTATCCTGGTGCCACGAGCACAGAGCAGCAGCAGCTCAGGAGGTAGAGCAGGGTGTCGAGTCATCGGAAGGTTGCAGGTTCAATCTCAGCTCCCGACAAAAGAGTGCTGCTGTTGTGTCCTTGGGCAAGACACTTAACCCACCTTGCCTGCTGGTGGTGGTCGGAGGGACCGGTGGCGCCTGTGTTCGTCAGCCTCGCCTCTGTCAGTGTCCCAGGGCAGCTGTGGCTACATCGTAGCTCATCACCATCAGCGTGTGAATGAATAGATGGCCGACTGTTTTGTGAAGCGCCTTGGGGGGTTGTAGAATCCTAAGAAGGCGCTATACAAATACACCGTTCACATTTATGGACACCTCTATGCTTGAACATGACCAGCACCGAAGTCCAATAACAACACCACTTGTGTAACTGCGTTACCTTTGGATATTACTTGTGTGTGTGTGTGTGTGTGTGTGTGTGTGTGTGTGTGCGTGCGTG
>SSNQ01000164.1:416488-432157 GCA_006942095.1 Nothobranchius kuhntae | reverse complement strand
TCCACAAGATTGATCCCATATTCATTATGGAATCTCATGTCTCATTAATTAGATGTAAATTAACCCTTTAGTGTCAAATTATTATAAAGTGAAGTTTCCCTGGCATATCCAAAGTACCTAGTTTAATCATCAATTCAATTATATTGATAATCCATATTTTTATGGAGTTACATTTGATTGAATACTTTTATATTTTATTGACAATTTATTAAAAGTAACCACTTACAAAACGTTACACCCTCTACCCATAAGATTAGATCCTAACCCGTCCATCAGACTGCTCCTCAGAACATCTCTCACCCCAGAGAACGCCCTCTGTGTGCAGAAACACTCGTTCTCAGTGGAGCAGCAGAACCAGAAGATGAAGCCAGCTGAGCTGATGAGTGCCACGGAGGCAATGTCCTGTTCTGTTTGCAAATCTCATTTAAGGAGTTGTTTTACACTAGAGTGTGGTTCTGTTCCCTTTGGGAAATATTTAGGGGGAGATCTGCAGCACACGCTATCTTTACCAATCACACAAGTAGCATGAGGTGTTCTGTTTGTCACACTAACACAACAGCAGTGGTGATGGTGAATATTCTGCTCAGTCTCTGGCGTTTGGCTAGCAGAAAGCTCTAGAACAACCAATCAGTGACCAACACCTGCTGATGTCGCTTTCCAGACCAGGTCACCACGCTAGGAACAAAGCAACAACAAAGCAGGTACTGAAAAGCTGAGGAAAATACTGAACCTGGAACAAACCACACCCATGTGAGTCCTGCTGAGTAGTGACCAATCCTGGTCCTGGAGAGCAAGTAGAACGTTTTAGCTGTTTCTTTGCTTCAACACCTGATCTCTTTCAACAGGTGGTTAACAGGCTTCTCCAGAGCCAGATGAACTGCTGAACAGGTGATTCAACCACCGAATCAGAGAAACAATTAAAACTTGCCGGATACTTCGTCCTCTGCGGCCCGCGGATAAAAGGAAGTGACGCTACCAACACTGACGATCTCTGATGACGCTAGAGATGCTAGCTGAAACGCATCAGATAAATAAACTGTTTAAGATAACGTTAGCTTGATAAAATAGCTTCCATTGCCACCATTGTTATCAGCTAATGGTGCGTTTGCTTTCTCCTCGGAAATTATCAAATGGAAAAAGGAATGAAGACACACAGTAAATTTAGTTCACAGTAAAGATGTTTGCTTCAGTTTGATTATCAGCTTATAAAACTACAAGGACGATGTTAAAATACAAACAGTTGAATGTTATTTATCGTGATATTTATCAAATATGGTTATTTATTGAGGAAAATATATATTTAATTATAAAAGAGAATTAAAATATTAAACACTCAAGTATCGAAAATTGGTACCGTTAAGTACCGGTATCGATTCCTAGGTACCGGGAATTATTACTGAATCTATTCAAATGTCAAAGGTACCCATCCCTAGTCTCCTCCCAGTTGGACGTGCCCAGAAAACCTCACCATGGAGGTGTCCAGGAGGCATTCTAATCAGACACCCGAGCCACCTCAACTTGCTCTTCTCGATGTGGAGGACCAGCAGTACTTCCCATGGGCACACCGCTCGTTGGAGGGGCCAAAGGGGTTAGGTGCAATGTGTGACGGGTGATAGCCAAGGGCTACTGGACACACATTCAACAATTCACAAAATTCACATAACATCTGAACAACGTTCAGGATGTAGAAGAAAAAACTTCTCAGTGACTTTTGGTTCAGCTCAAAAGAACTGGAACCACAGGAACTCCAGTCACCTGGAACATCAGGGGAACTGTGTAAGGACACTTTTCATCTACTCCAGCTAAGCATTCCACAGCCTCTGCTCAGAGGACACATGAAAGCCTGCTTGGAGTTTGCTAAGACACCTGAAGTCCACGATGGTGAGAAATTAGATTCTCTGGTTTGATGAGACCCAGACATAACTTTTTGACATTAATTCTAAGTGTTATGTGTGGAGAAAACCAGACACTGCTCACCACTTATCCAACAATCCCCACAGTGAAGCATGGTAGTGGCAGCATCATGCTGACGGGGGTGTTTGTCAGCTGCAGGGACAGGAAGACTGGTTGCAATCAAGGGAACGATGAATGTGGCTGAGTACAGGGATACCCTGGACAAGAACCTTCTCCAGAGGGCTCAGACCTCAGACTGGGCTGAAGGTGTACCTTCCAACATGACAACGACCCTAAACACACAGCTACAGTAAAAAAGGAGCGGCTTCACACCAACTCTGTGGCTGTGCTTGAATGGCCCAGCCAGAGACCTGACTTAAACCCCAGTGAGCATCTCTGGAGAGACCTAAACATGGCTGTCCACCAACATTCACCACCCAACCTGACAGACCTGGAGAGGATCTGCAAGGAGGAATGCCAGAGGATCCCCAAATCCAGGAGTAAGAAACTTGTTGCATCTTTACCAAGAAGACTCATGGCTGTGCAAGCTCACAAGGTGCTTCTACTAAATACTGAGAAAAGGGCCTGAATACTTAGGAGCATGTGATATTTCAGTTGTATTTTTTAATACATAGGCAGAAATTTCAAAACCTTTATGGTTTGTGCATTCAGAATAATTCAAACGGTTTTTATGAGAGAAGTTGTGCTTTCAAGTTCACCTAGTGTCATTACGGTAAACCCTGTCCACGGTGCTGGTCCAGAGACAGAAAGTCAGCAGCAGACAGACAGCCTCCGCCGTTGTTAATATCGCTGTAACAGCGATAGGAAAGGGAAGAAAACGGAAAATAACCGAAACAATTGGGTTCAGCTCCCACAATTATTTTAGCAAACGACTTGTAAAAACGGAAATATTGTTTTTGGAGAATTTCCTCTGCCTCTCCCTTCTGCGACGTCTTGTTTAAGTCATGTGCTGTCGGTTAGGTTACATGGGGGGGGGGGACTTGGTGACGCAGCGTGCTGGGATCTATGTTGCTGATTGGTTGGGAGTCTAGTATTAAGCCACCTGATAGGCTGTAATGATGAAGGAATGTATAATTTATCAAAGTTTTAATCGACCCATTTGTTTTTATTGCACCACTCGTCTATCGATAGATATTATTGTCCAGCCCTACTCACCAGGGTACTCTACACGTGAAACCCTTTTACCACACCTGGCACGTTTCTCCACCCATTCCAACCTGCTCCACAGCTTTGAATCAGAGGTCGTGTGTGAGGCTCAGGAGTTCACTCTCTAACCAGCGGGCTGAACCCAGGCTCCTTCAGTCAGCCACCGTGCCCTTGGGCCAGACACTTCACCCACCCACCCCCTGCTGGTGGTGGCCATGTTGGCCGTTGGTTCTGTAGGTGTGTCCCAGGTTAATATGATCGTCTCATCATCATCATCATCATCACCAGCATGTGGGTGGCTGTAGGGTAAAGAGCTTTAAGGAGCAGAAAGGCACTACACCAGCTCTACGTGGTGATAACAGCCATGGCCGCCAATCTGATGACAATCTGAGGACTGTCTGTACATCTTATCTACGCAGCTGATCTACAAACACAACCTGCTCAGTTGTCCTGAAGATAACCGGTGGAGATTCCAGCCTCGCCTCTGTCAGTTCCAGGTCCGACTTAAAGGGGTTGAGCTAACAGCCTAGTTAGTACTAGTTAGTATTACTTATGCACAGTTACAGGTCCGACTTAAAAGAAAGGGGTAGTTAGTAGAGGTGCTGAAAAAAAATCGATTCAAGTCTGAATCTGGATTCTTATTTATAAAGATTCAGAATCGATTCACAAAGATTCAGAATCGATTCACAAAGATTCAGAATCGATTCACAAAGGTTCAGAATCGATTCCAGGAACTCAAATGTTTGGCATGTTACAGGTTTGAGACGCACTTTTGTCTGTTTTCTCGTCTTTGTTAGGAGAGTCAGTACTCCGTTTACTTTTGTGGTCCCATAAACTGAGATGATTTATGTTTGAATCTGCTGATAAGAGGGCACTTGAATGTCATTTTCCCCCATACTCATTAATCTGAGATATTCTCATGATGATTTTCTAAATTGATAAATGAGTACTCAGGATTACTCCTGTATTTATTTTCTCAGTTGATAAGCGAGTACTCAGGATTACTCGTGTATTTACTTTCTCAGTTGATAAGCGAGTACTCAGGATTACTCGTGTATTTATTTTCTCAGTTGATAAGCGAGTACTCAGGATTACTCGTGTATTTATTTTCTCAGTTGATAAGCGAGTACTCAGGATTACTCGTGTATTTATTTTCTCAGTTGATAAGCGAGTACTCAGGATTACTCGTGTATTTACTTTCTCAGTTGATAAGCGAGTACTCAGGATTACTCGTGTATTTACTTTCTCAGTTGATAAGCGAGTACTCAGGATTACTCATGTATTTATTTTCCAAGTTGATAAGTGAGTACTCAGGATTACTTATGTATTTATTTGAAGTTATTGATAACTGAGAGAAAACATTTTCCTTTGTAAGAAATCTGAGGCACTTTTTTAAAACAGGTTGAGGACAAATGTTAAACTTGTTTCTACACATACTTGAAAAGTATTTGACCGTATTAATTTCAAAGCTACTGTTAGGTAACTACAGATTTGTTGTATTTTACAAGGTAAGCAAAGATAAATGTTGCCTTTTGGTCAAAAGATTGTTTCTGTTTACAGTTTTAGAATCACGTTATTTTACCTTGTAAATTAGCATTTTGGAGCATGACCAGTTTAAAGTCTAATAAAAACGTCCCGTAGCTTTAACTAACTTGTACAACAAAGTAGTTCATCCTAGAACTGACACTCTTTGTTAGCATTGATTGTGAATTGATGTAAATCGAGAATCGATTCTGAATCAAATCGACGCCCAGAGAATCGGAATCAAATCAAATCGTGAGTTGTTCTAAAATTCACATCCCTAAACTAACGGCCTAGTTAGTACTAGTTAGTAGTATCTATGTACAGTTATAGGTCCTATTTAAAAAATGTTAAACAGCTTAGTTGGTACTGGTTAGTAGTCTCCATGAGCAGTTACAGGTTCTATTCAATAAAGGGGTTAAACTAACAGCTTAGATAGTACTAGTTAGTACTTTACTACTTGTTCAGGCACCAAGCACATCTGCTAAAATCTACTTTACATACTTTAAAGCTCAGTTTTCCAGCATGAAAACTTATTCGGATTATAAAATCAGATGTTTTTACACATTGATGCAGATTTAATTCATTCATCTGATCTCATCTGACTTTTCCAGAACAAATGTGAACATCTTCACTGTGAATATTCAAAAACTAAACATGCAGACTTGATCATCTGAACTGCCTCACGTACAAACACACACACGCTTACTGGAGACGAAGGTGAGTGGCTCCTGAACGCTCCTTCCTCCTCTTCATCTCCTGTTCTAGGACAAAAGGCTGAGGTGTAATCTGTAATAATCCATCCGCTCATCTGTCTTTCCCAACAGAACTCTTTTGGGTCATGGTGCTGCTGTGAGTCAGAAATGGCATGGAGCGTGTGTGTGATGTCATCAGCCTTATCTCTACACACACTCAGATATGTCTGGTATTCTCAGTCTGTCGAACCACAAACAATGACAAACAGAAAAGACTCGACCGGTAAAATGGAAAGTTCTCTCACTCACACACACACACACACACACACACACACACACACACACACACACACACACACACACACACACACACACACACACACACACACACACACACACACACACACACACACACACACACACACACACACACACACACACACACACACACTCTAAATCCCTCGACTGGATAAAACAATCCAACACTCAGACAGACGATTCCAGATCCATCAGATCCCGGACTGAAGTGGAGCTGGCCTCGGTCCGGTTCCTGGTTCTTGTTCTGTCTCTCCTGCCAGCCCATCCTCAGGAACAGAGCACCTTCTTTGGGTAACACCCCCTCCCTCTTCCAGTTCTAGTAAAGCCAGTCTGAGTGGGAACTGTGTGGTCAGGTTAGGACTGGGCGATATGGCTTAAAATCAATATCACTATATATCGAGGATTTCACCTCGATAACGATAAACGGATGATAACTACAGGTATGCGCAGAAACAACAGTTGTCCACTAGAGGGGGCTGTCACATGTATTACGTAAGCCCCCACAATGCAGCTCTAAAATTGAGGCAAACCCGGAAATGAAACAAATTGCAGTTCCACCCTCATCCACTGGGGGCTGGTGTCAGAAGCGAGCAAATCCTCATTGACTCCCATGTTAAAAATACCAATTTCACAGCAGAAATAAACATGTTTACAGCCTGGTACCAGAACATGTTTTAGGTTTAAATGATCTAGTTTACACTCATGACAACTCTGAGGGGGGTGAATGTTTTTCTCACTCTTCTGTTTAAGTGTATTAAAAGCCTAAAATTCTGTATAATTAATGAGCATCAGACCCACGTGACCACAGAGCTAGCTCCGGGGAAAGGCCTCAGTAGAGCCTCGGTCTGGCCTGGAAACTGCTCCGGGATTTTGAGTCTCTGTGTGTGTGTTTTGGATATTATTTGTGCAATTGTTGGACAAAATGACTTGCTGTGGTATTAATTGCACTAATAGAGCGACCAAGGAGTCTCCACTTCATTTTTTTTCGGTAAGTAAAATTACAGGGTTTCCCTTACATAGGCGTAGCCGTGGCAGCCCGCCACGGCTGAAATCTCACCGCCACGCCTACAAGATCAAGTTTTTTTTTTGTGTGCCGTTTCCCGAAGAAGCAGCGGGAACTACTTTGTTGTCGCTTGTGATCACAGCCAGCAGGCAGCAAGGAGAAGTTACAGCATAAGTTACTGAGTCTAAAATTAGAAAGGTAGCAGTGGATATAATGCTTTGTGGTTTACATGATTCAGCAGCATTAAGATAAACTAGTGTTGACGATCTTGCCAGGGTTTCCTCCCGTGCTTATTAGGCCAGGTTCTCCTCCCCCACCAGGCTAAGCATCACTTATTCATGTAAAATTTATTCATTTTTTCATGTCTGACTTTAACCACATCTAATACTGTATTACGGCGTGAGCGCAACAGCGACAACTTAAGATCGATGTGTGAGCAGCCTGAGAGGTCGGGTGTTTTCATCTGAACCCTTAAAACCTCCAGCAGGCTACGCGGCACTATTGACGTGTTAGCGCGCGGCGCTAACAACTTAGCGACATGACATGTCTCGGAGAAAGCGTAAAAACACGTTGGAGGCTTCTTCTGAAGCGGGAAAATAACACCTCTTCTTAAGCAGAGCACGACGTCGCCTCGGCTCGTTCACGGCCGAGCCGGACTGAGCTCGATAACATTGACCCAGCACAGCCACTGGGTCGTTGGAGCTGCCCCGTGACTGCCTGATGGAAAACCAGCGGGTTTCATCAGACTCGTAAAGTTTCTTGTTTTTGCTGGGGACCTCCTGTATTTTACCGCTCCCTCCTGCAGTCTTCCCCTATTAACATTTAAAATGATTCTGTAAACTCCGTGTATCAATAGAAAAAATCTCTGCCTCTGCCAGCTGCAGTAAATGTAGTCTCCAAATAATAAATAAGAGGTGCATTCATCTGTGTATCTCCTTTGATCCGCATTAGTGATATTCTCAGCACCAGAACAGCAAAGCAAAGAAACAGATTCCTGAGTTTGTTAGTAATTTTATTTATTAGGTGCATCTGACCTGTTCTATTTTTCTCTGAAATGAGATCAAATCAGTGCTTCTATGGGTTGTCTCCTCTCTGCACTGGAAAATTTTACTTTAATTAGAGACGTGTCATAATTTCTCCCCACCCGGTTCTCCCCAGCAGTCAGCCCAGCGTATCTCTGACTCAGAAGCTCTGGTGTTGTGCACAGTTAACTCCGGTTGTAGCTAGGTAGCTACCTCCGTTAGCTTAGCTCCACCTCTGCGTTAGCTTTGGTTTAGCCAGGATTAGCTTGTAGCTAGTTCGACCGGGTCGATGGTATTAAGTTGAGGCACATTTTAACGTGACTCAAGGTGGTACAGCTTCTTAAAGGGACACGAACGCTGCCAGCCTACACACATCTTTTCCTTTTTTATTACCAACTTTACTGGCATGGGAAAGATTATCTTGATAAAAGTCAGATTTCCGAGAACGATACATTTTCGATTTATCGCTCAGCCCTATGGACACATGTGGACTTTAATCTGTAGTGTGTGGACATTTCCACCTGGTGGGGACATGGCTGGTCCACACAGAGCAGACAAACCTACTACGTGGTTTCAGAGGTTTGGTGTTTAGGTTAGTTATGGTTGGTTTAGTGGAGTCACTAAAATGAATGGGTCCACACAAGGATACAAATACAGGTGTGTGTGTGTGTGTGTGTGTGTGTGTGTGTGTGTGTGTGTCCAAAAAACTAAACTAAAAATGGACATTCATGTCAACCAGGTAGTTAAGACCTGTTATTACCACCTGAGGCGTCTCTCTAAAGTTAAGCCCATTTTAAAAAGGCGTCATCTACATTCAGTTGTCCATGCATTTATTACCTCCCGTCTCGACTACTCTAACTCAGTGCTATACGGTATCTCCTCCTCCACTCTCGCTCGACTTCAGCTAGTGCAGAACGCAGCAGCTCGTTTCTTGACTGGCACCAGGCAGCGAGAACACATCACACCGGTTTTAGCAAATCTCCATTGGCTCCCCATCCATCTCCGGATAGAGTTTAAGATCCTGGTTTTTGTGTTTAAATCCCTAAATAACTTAGCACCTGGCTACTTGTCTGAGCTCATTCACCCATATGTCCCTACAAGATCCCTCCGATCAGCTGACCAACACCTCCTACATGTCCCTAGCTCTTGCTGTAAGTCCCGCGGGGAGCGTGCCTTTTCAGTTTGTGCACCGAAGCTCTGGAACCACTTGCCCCACCCGATCAGACTCTCTTCCTCTCTTTCCCTTTTTAAGTCTCGTTTAAAAACTCACTTTTATTCTCTGGCTTTTAATTCTGTCTAACTTATTCCCTTTCTACCTTTCCTTTTAGGGTTGGATTACTTGATTTTAATGGATTTAGTTTTTATTTTTGATTGTTTTTATTGTGTGTTTTGTTCAGCACTTTGGTCGGCTCTCATGCCGTGTTTAAATGTGCTATATAAATAAAATTGGTATGGTAAAGGAATATTTCTGACGACTGTGTTTTTAATCCTGACCACCAGGGATTGCTGTTACCTTCCACATAGGAACTTCCGCTTTTGGGTGTTTTATTCTTCTTGAATCCCTGATCTCATCAGTAATAAAAAACATTCATTGAAGGTGGAACATGAACACCACAGCGACATCTAGTGAGTGGAGGTGGTTGCTGCAACACCAGAACACGGTTCCAGCCGGCAGGACACCAGGTTCACTGCCGATACGTGAAACGTTTTATCCGGGTCCATCAGCTGTAGGCTTCACCTAAACTCACTCTGGTTTTAGATCTTTTATGGTTGCTCCTCTTCTGAAAAGAGTAACATCTTCTCAGCTCAGAAGCAGACGAGTCAGCCATTTTCCACAGTACCAGCCTTGCTGAGCCCAGGGGACTGTTTGGCAACCTGCAATGTGCCCTCTAGTGGCTGGTAGATGTAAACAGAAACCCAGTGTTGTGCCCGTCTAAATAAATGTTATTTTTTTAAATGAAACTATAGCTTTAAAGGAATTACTGTAACTTTGGTCTGCAAATACAGCTTTTATTACTTATAAATATTCACCATAGAGAGGGTGTGTGTGTGTGTGTGGACGGCTCTGCTCAGTATTTGTGTTGCTGTGGATGGTTGCAATCAGAAACATAAAGGTGAAATATTCGTCTGCTCCTGTGGCCGATAAGAAGCGTGAAAATGTCACGTTAGACATTTGTAATCTGGGATTAATCACATTTAATAAGAGTAATAATAAATCCTTCATGTAAACTGGAAGAAGGCAGACTTATAACATCTAAAACCAGACACCTCCAGGCAGGTTGCAGCTGTCTGTACTGGGTCTGTTCTGGTTTCTGAGAAGCCAGGAGCGGCTCACGCATCAAGTGGAACACACGCACTCACAGCTGTTCTGATATGGTGGTTACCGGGCCGCCAACGAGACGGAACCAGAACCTATAACACAAAAACTCCCCACGGAGAGACAATTCAAACACAAAGAGCAGGCTAGCGGCTCAGCATCGACACACAAACTCAGATATAAATAGAGCCAAACGGGCTGAAGGTGGGATGCTCAGCTGTTCTGTAAAGCTCTCAGAACCACAAACGGACCCACTGGCCTTCAGCCGTGAACCCAGAGTTGGAGCCGACTCAGCACAGCCTGATTCAGATTTCACACACAAACACACATACACACACACAAGCAAACACAAACACACACACACACACACGCATGCACACACACATGCGTGCACACACAAACAAATACAAACACACACACACACACACACAAGCAAACACAAACACACACACATGCGCGCACACACCCACAAACAAAACAAACACAAACACACACACATATGCATGCATACGCATGCATCACACACACACACATGCACGCTCACACACACACACACACACACAACACACACACAAGCAAACACACACACCCACACACATGCGCGCACACACCCACAAACAAATACAAACACACACACACACACACATATGCATGCATACGCATGCATATACACACACACATGCACGCTCACACACACACACACACACACACCAGAGATACTCACAAACTCCCTCTCCTGGGAAGACTCAGCTCCTTCTGAAACAAACAAAAACAAACTTTAGTGACTGGACGGTCACGATTCAGCTGAAGCTGCTGAAGGAAAACAGAGATAATTAAAACCAGATCAGTTCAGGTGTCTGGCCAGCAGGTGTCGATGTGACACAAATAATCCCCGTCAGACAACCAATAAAGGGTTTAGGATTGAGGTATCATTCACACCTTTAAAGACCAGGTTCCTAACGCTCCTGATCCTAGCATCACCTTGTCCATGTCCTGTTACAGCCTGGCTAAAACACTGGTGAAACTGGTGAAATTCATGTTTTTGCTCTAATTTCTACACACAACATCCCATAATGACAACGTGAAAAAGGCTTTTTAGATTAGTGCTAATGCATTAAAATAAAACGTGAAAACTCGCAGCTTTGACCATGAAGGTCATGATTAATCCATATCCTAACCGAGAACTTGGCTCTTAGACTGCAGGTTTACTGGTGCTTCCCAAAAACACACAAGTTTCCCACCCTAAACAGGCGGCTAGACAGGTATGCTGGTGGTCCATAATGTCTGTTTGGTTCAGTTTATTAATAAAGCACCAAGTCAGGACCAGAGTCGTCTCAAGGACCTGCACACAGTAAACAACACAGGTCGGGTCATTAAGCCAGTCAGTAACAAGTTTCCTATATAAGAAACCCAGCAGGTCGCATCGAGTCACTGACTCGTGTCAGAGTCTTTACAGCAATCCTCATACTAAGCAAGCATGCAGCGACAGTGGAGAGGAAAACTCCCACACACACAGTTAAAATGAATGCACACACACACACACACACACACAGAGTTAAAATGAACGCACGCACACACACACACACAGTTAAAATGAATGCACACACACACACACACACACACACACAGAGATAAAATGAACACACGCACACACACACACACACACACACACACACACACACAGTTTAAATGAACGCACACACACACACACACACACACACACACACACACACACCCATCCAGTAGAAACTGGAAGGAATAAAGACTTCTGAAAAACAATCACATCAGTTTTTAAATAATAAAACCAAAAAGCTCCCAGATGAAACGCTGGTTTGTTTTTAACTGGACTCCAGAAACAGGAAGTGAAACTTCCACCATCCTGAGAAGAAGAGCAGCTTCGCCCTGTAAATGGTAGGTTGCCGGTTTGAGCCCAGTCAGTTGTGCAGTTGAGCAAGCCACTTCACTCTCCTTGCCTGCTGGTGGTGTTCAAAGGGTATGGTGGTGCTGATGTAGAGGCAGCCCCTCCCCCGCGTGAATGACGTCTGACTCAGAGAGGCACTTAAGACTGGAGTCTTATCAGATGAGTGAAACCAAACCCAACATAATCTGGTTTTCCTCATCCTGGTCCATTCGCAGCAGGCTGCTTTCCGGTTTTATATCCCATCAAGTTCAGCTTCTGAAACCAAACTGACCCAATTAGTCTTCAGATTATCAGAACCAAAACAAAAGCAGGGGTGAGCAGTGCTGCTTTGGGAGACGTCTGATATGAAGGACGCAGCCAGCCATTGACATTTTTTCCCACCACACGTCATCGAAACATCAATAGATATATATTATTAATGAATTATTGTCCAGCCCTATGCTAACATCCAGCTAACAGGAGCTAACATCCAGCTAACAGGAGCTAACATCCAGCTAACTGGAGCTCACATCCAGCTAACAGGTGCTAACATCCAGCTAACATCCAGCTAACAGGAGCTAACATCCAGCTAACAGGAGCTAACATGCAGCTAACTGGAGCTCACATCCAGCTAACAGGTGCTAACATCCAGCTAACGTCCAGCTAACTGGAGCTAACATCAAGCCAACTGGTGCTAACATCCAGCTAACAGGCGCTAACATCCAGACTGACAGGCACTAACATCCAGCTAACGGGCACCAACATCCAGCTAAATGGAACTAAAATCCAGCTAACAGGCACTAACATCCAGCTAACAGGCATTAACATCCAGCTAACTGGAACTAAAATCCAGCTAACAGGCATTAACATCCAGCTAACAGGCATTAACATCTAGCTAACTGGAGCTAACATCCAGCTAACAGGCACTAACATCCAGCTAACTGGAGCTAACATCCAGCTAACAGGCACTAACATCCAGCTAACGGGCACCAACATCCAGCTAACAGGCATTAACATCCAGCTAACTGCGCTAACAGGCACTAACATCCAGCTAACAGGCATTAACATCCAGCTAACAGGCACTAACATCCAGCTAACAGGCATTAACATCCAGCTAACTGGAACTAAAATCCAGCTAACAGGCATTAACATCCAGCTAACAGGCACAAACATCCAGCTAACTGGAGCTAACATCCAGCTAACAGGTGCTAACATCCAGCTAACTCGAGCTAACATCCAGCTAACTGGAGCTATCATCCAGCTAACTGGAGCTAACATCCATTTAAACCCCTGATCAGGTCAAAGGGGTTCTGGATCACTTTCCTTTAGACCTTCCACGGGGATCGTCAGAACCTCTGGTCCAGCCTAATGGTTTTGTTCAGTGAGAGGAAGCGATGGTTGTTGGTCGGTTTAGTTTGCATTTGTTCAAATGTTCACCAAATAATTCACTTCCTGAGAATAAATTTAGACAAACACCATCCCGAGATCATCACAACAGTCATCCCCATGTATCTGTGAAAAGGGTCGTACGTAGTTCACCGGTTAAATGCCGTTAATGTACCCAGGTAAAATAGTTTCTCCCTGGCTAACCGCTTCAATTCTGCTGCTCTGGGTGCAGTATATTTTGTACCACCAGAGGGTGGAAGAGCACGGCTATCAAACATGTTTACTGGGCGACTGCAGAAGAAGAAACGAGCTTGTCACATGACCACACTCAAACAGGAAGCAGTTGACAGCAAGGCAGCGTTAGAGCCGTTTACCCTTAGTTATTTCATTCTTGGAACACAACAAGCCTCGCATCAAAGCGCTGAGCCTGGCAGGACAAGGCGCAGCAAACTGAACCCAAACCAGCAACAGGTCAGTGTGCCGTGACGCTCCTTGTGTCTGAATCCTAATTTTTCTAGTAAAATAGAGAAATGTCAGCGTAATTGTTTAGTTCAATGTAAGAAAACTGTTTTTAACCGTGGCCTCCAGAATGCACGCAGTCACAAGCAGCGCTGTGTGTTTGATGCCAAACGGTCCGCTGCTCAACAAGTTCTGAGTCTGACGGACATTCCAGCTGTCGTCCCACCGTCTCTTTACTTTATCATGAACGTAACGAGTGTGGGACTTCAGTTGTGCATCAGAGTTACAGTAAAGAGTAGACAGAAGAAGTATTATTTAGAGAGCGGGGGCAAAGGTTTGTGTTTGTCTTGGGTTCCGGTTAACCGGCCATTAACCGTTAAGGGACGTCAATAGCCGGTTAAAGAAACTGGTAAACGTGCATCCCTATCTGTGACATTCATTCATTCATTTGGTAGAGACAACGAACATTAATAAATAGATTTTGAAGTATCAATACATGTAACGAAGCCAGATGAAAGCATGGATGCTAGTTTACAGGTCAGGTGCACACAGGTCACACAGAAACATGCTAACATTCATTTGTGTGAATCTCAGCTCTGGATCAACTCCCATTTAACTCCGACAGAACCAGACAGATGATGATCCTGACCCAAACCGACCGAACCCCTCCACAGAAACACGTCTGCACAAACCCAAAGTTTTCTGCTGATTGTTGCTGGGCGCTCCGGTCCGGTCAAACAAGAAGAAGGAGAAGAAGAAGTAACATTTCTATAGCGCCTCTCAAGATAAAAATCACGAGGCGCTTCACAGAAACAAAAAATGTAAAAATATAAAAAAGAATTTAGAAAATGGTTACAAATATATTTCAAATGAGCAAAAAAGAGACAATTGTGATAAAAAATGTTAAGAAAGAGAGAGAGTGAACAGGAAAGAGGGAAACCAGTGGATCCTGAGGAAGATGGAATAGGTGGGGAGAGCAGAATAAAGAGAGAGAGGTGAAGAAGGTCATACAAAAGCCAGCTTGAACAAGTGAGTCTTCAGCTGCTTTTTAAAGGAGACCACTGAGTCCACTGATCTCAGGCTCAGGGGGAGAGAGGTCCAGAGTCTGGGGTACGCTTTGGTCACTGGACCTCAGGGACCTGCTGGGGGTGTAGGGACTAAGGCCTAGTCCACCCGTAGCAGTTTTTTTTAAAAACGAATATCCGCCCCTCCAAAAACTTGCATCCACACCACCTCGTTTAAAAAAAACTGTCCACACGTACCCGGATAAATACGTTGTTAAGGACATGCCAGACCTGTAGGCGGCAGTACTTCCCCCGTTCTTAACCTCGTCCTTCGTCTGTGGTCTTCCGCAAGGAGCAGTAATTCCTCTTGCAAAAACAAACAAGAGAAAGCGCTTGGACAATTGATAAAGCGAGCGCAGCTCTGAGGGCATCCATGCTGTCGGCTAGTGTAAACACAGGTCGCACACGTGATGTCAGCATTTTTTTGTCGCGGAAAGTGACGTTGCGGACCTTAAAACTCCGGTTTTGTCTGTCCACACGCAGACACCCAAAACGGAGAAAACACAGATCTTCACTTTGGCCGGAGTTTTTAAAAAGATCCGTTTTCGTGTGAAAAAACTCAGTTTTCGTGTGGATGACAGGCCAAAACGTAGAAAAATATCTACGTTTTGGCAGATCTCCGGCTACGTGTGGACAAGGCCTCAGAAGATCACCAATGTAAGATGGTGCTTGTCCATGTAAGGCCCTATAGACCAGAACCAGGATCTTGAAATGAACCCTGAAGTTGACTGGCAGCCAGTGAAGCTGGAGGAGAAGCGGGGTGATGTGGGTGTGTTTGGAGGACTTGGTCAGAAGCCGAGCACAGGCGTTCTGAACCACCTGTAGACGGTTCAGGGAGGTTCTGCTCAGACACGTGAAAAGAGAGTTACAGTAGTCTAAGCGTGAGGAGATGAAGGTGTGGAGAACTGTCTCAAGTTCAGAGCG
>SSNQ01000164.1:404123-415750 GCA_006942095.1 Nothobranchius kuhntae | reverse complement strand
AGGAGAGATGCTAGATCTAACCTTATTGACTTTGTCCACAAAGAAAGACAGAAAGTTCTCACTGTCTGCAACAGAGTGGATGGAGGCTGTAGGAGAGCCAGGAGAGACGATGCTGCTGATTAGAGCCCTGCACGGGCCTAAAATCTGAGCCCGTGTCCGGCCCGAGGGGGTGGAGCCCCAGCCCGACCCGGTCCGAAAAGGTTTTCAGGATTCTCTGGCCCGACCCGAGCCCGAGCCAGAATTTTTTTTTTAACCTTTCATAATGTTTTAGCGTGATAGGATGCTCAGCGTTCTGATTATCTGTGAGAAGCGTTCTGCAGTAAAAAAAAAAGAAAAAAGAAAGAAAGAAAAACCGCATCAGTGCAGCTTTTTTTTCTAACGGAGCGTATTTTTCGAGCGGCAGATGAAATTTACGAACACTATATTAACCCTTTGATGCATGAATTATGAAATCTTCAACCATGATATTTTAAACAATTTTTTTCATTCATCTTTAGGTGTGAATGAAACAAATTTCATATTTACATATTTTTTGTAAAATTTAATTTACAAATAATTTATTACATGTCCACCTCAGTGGACAGCATGCAATCTGAACATGAAATATGTTGGCTTGACTTACAAATGGAGGGGCTCAAACGCAATAAAGTCTTCAACAGCTGTGCTTAATAGCAAAAATAAATAAATAACAATTTTAAGTACCTGTCCACTGTAGTGACCGTTATGCATCAAAGGGTTAATTGGATGCGTTTGTAAATTTAATCTGCCGCTCTGAAAATGCGCTCTCCAGTTAGAAAAAACCCAGCGATGAATGATGTATGTTTGTAACTGCAGAGCGAATTTATTCACAGAAAAACAGAACGCTGCCGTTTTCATGAGAATAAACGAATGGTTTCCGACATCTAAGTGGACATAAAATGGTATGTTAGAATAGGGGCACATGTTTCAATCAGCTGTTTGAGAATTTGCTTATATAGGCGCGTTTATAAACCACACACACCTTAACTGAGCTAACGGTGCGTGAGAAGCAGGCAGGTGCTGCTGCGTTCAAGTGTTTCAGGTTTTTTAATGAATTCCATTAAAAATAAAGGCGCCCGGCCCGGCCCGTGTCCGAGGTCATTACACAGTCCTTGGCCCGACCCGAGGGCCGGGCTTCAGTGCAGGGCTCTACTGCTGATCGTGTTAAACAGCACCTTGGGGTTCCCTTTGCTCTGGGACACCAGGTTGGAGAAATAGGAAACCCTAGCGTCTCGGACTGCAGAGTTAAAGGATGTCAGAAGATCCTTTAGGTGCAGCAGATGGACGTGGAGATGGGTTTTCTTCCACAAACGCTCAGTTTTCCTGCATTGGCGCTTCAGGCTGAAGGCTGCCATTAAACCAGGGAGTAGGGTTCACTGCAGGACCTGATCTGGTTCTGACAGGACAGATGTTGTCCAGACCCACATGGCAGCACAAAAAGTGCAAAAATTCCACTTTGCATAAAATGTCTTGTTTATGGTGGTCTGATGAATTAATACCAGCTCAGTGGACTAGTGGTAGAGTGACCAACCGGGAGATCGGGGGTTCAAGTCCCGGTCGGGTCATACCAACGACTTTAACAATGGGACCCAACGCCTCCCTGCTCCACACTCCGCTTTAAGGGTTGGCTTGGGGGTTAAACACCAAACAGTTCCCGAGCACAGCCGCCTCTGCAGCTCACCGCTCCCCACTGGGATGGGCCAGATGCAGAGATGAGTTTCACCGGTGTGTGATGACTTATGGGAAACAGTTTTCATTACCGGAACAAAAGTAAAGCGCTGCCTTAAGTCTGTTCTAAGCTCTGTTAGACGTTGTTGGTCGAGTAGATTTGAATGAACAAACTTTCCCTTTTTCCATGATGCAAATCCCAGATTTCCTCAGGAATCAGGAATCCAGATCTGAAACGGATGAAAACAGATGCAGACAGCAGGAGATCCAGGTTCTGGTGCCGTTCTACAGTCAGCACCAGTACCGGTGATCCAGCTGGATCCAGATGAGCATGACGGAGCTCAGAAATTTAAAATATCTAAATGTGTGTGTGTGTGTGTGTGTGTGTGTGTGTGTGTGTGTGTGTGTGTGTGTGTGTGTGTGTGTGTGTGTGTGTGTGTGTGTGTGTGTGTGTGTGTGCGTGCGTGCGTCAGCTCCAACCTGAACGCAGGCTCAGGTGTGATGTGTGTGACCCAGATTCCTCTCAGCCGCATCAGCAGTGTTCAATATGTATGAGCCCCCCCCCCCTTCCTGCTGCAGTCTCCTTTCCATCAAAGACCTCCTGCTGAGTGCCCCCCCCCCCCATCTAGACCATCTGTGACACGCCTGAGGAAGAGGTCCGGATCCTGATCCCAATCCTTCATTCGGTGCTCAAAGGAAGAAGAACCAGCACCAGAGAACCGCTGGAATCATTATCGTCGTTTCTGATTTTAGCTCACATTTAAGTCAGAACTTCAAAAACCCAATTATCCCGTTTCCCTAGAGGTCATGGAGCACACAGCTCTGCTGTAGAACCCTTCTGGAACCGGGTTGGTTCTGTGGGTCAAACGGGAGACCCCTTTGGGTCGGGTTAGAGACAGAACAACAACAAGAACATGGTGACAGGGCGTGGTGACTAGACCACGACCTGTCGTTTACAGCTCTGGTACCTGGCCCAGGTGACCCGGATAGGACACCAGGAAGTCAGTCGGATCACATCAGAACACCGTCGTCTCTATTTGGTTGTGAATCATCTGAGGAAACCGCTAACGGTCGACTTTTCATCAGGATTCGACCCAAACTGAATCCCGTCTAAGTGTTCTAAAACTGCGAGAGATTCCTGCCAGGAAGGATGTCGGGAAGGATGTCAGGAAGGATGTCGGGAAGGATGTCGGGAAGGATGTCGGGAAGGATGTCAGGAAGGATGTCGGGAAGGATGTCGGGAAGGATGTCGGGAAGGATGTCGGGAAGGATGTCGGGAAGGATGTCGGGAAGGATGTCGGGAAGGATGTCGGGAAGGATGTCGGGAAGGATGTCAGGAAGGATGTCAGGAAGGATGTCAGGAAGGATGTCGGGAAGGATGTCAGGAAGGATGTCGGGAAGGAGGGCAGGAAGGATGTCAGGAAGGAGGGCAGGAAGGATGTCAGGAAGGAGGGCAGGAAGGATGTCAGGAAGGATGTCAGGAAGGAGGGATGTCACTCATGTTTCTGATGCAACAGCAGAGCAGATTGCTGCCACAAGGAACCAGAACCAGAACCAGCTCCTGGTGTTTACGGGTTCTGTTATGAGAGGGACAAGGTGGCGTCTAGACTTCAATTTCACACTCTCTGATGTTTGCTGCCTGGCAGCCAAAAGCAGCCGAGTACCGAGAGAGAAGGAAAGCTGCTCCTTCCATCTTTATTTCCCCGGAGACGCCGGGCAACCGCTACTCTGATTCAGCGTCTAGTTTCTCTGATGCTGAACGGAGCGTTGCATCACAGCTGCCACCGCCTGCAGGAACGCTCAGAGGGCCCACGACGCCTAAGCACTGCTCCATTATTCGTGATTAATCATGATAAACTAATAGATCCTACTGATTCTTTAGACAGGTTATCGGTGACTCCCAACAGCCTGCTGTCCCGAACATTCCTGTTCCTTCTCTGACAGCATTCCAACCATGAGGATAGGGATCAGGTACGTTTGTCTGGATATGTCATAAATCCTGTGTGTTGCTTGGGAAGTTCGGGCTTCAGAAGAGGGTTCTGGTAACACTGCTTGGTTCTGATGAGTGCCGGCAGCTCTGAACTGGTTCTGTCGGGTCGCTCCGTTTACGAGGAGGAGAAGTGACGGCGGATCTCCTGCTGCAGGAATTTGTTCCGAAACTGACTTTACCTTCCTTTTGGAGAACGAACACACACACACACACACACACACACACACACACACACACACACACACACAGGTGAATGCGTGCTTCGTTGGTCTCCTCTCGGAGCGTCTGGGACATTTGAAGCTCCGGCTACATCTGAGAAGCTTTAGAGGCTTGCATCAGTTCTGGGCTGCTGGTAAACAGCATTCTTGGTCTCCTTTAGCTGTTTGAATCAGTTCCTAGCAAGCCATCAGCAGCTGTTCTGATCCAAACCCTCAGTTCTGCTGCAACTAGAACATCTTGTTCTTTTGATTTGTCTCTGAGATCGATCCGGCGCTCCCGTAACCACAGACTGTAAAATTAGCTCCTCGTGACCATCTGACAACACAGAAAGCTATTAACGTATCGGGCTGGGAAGGACCGACATTCCTGCTGTTAGTCTCAGCAGCAAATGACGTGACCTCCTTCAGACCAGATCCAGGTTCATCTGGACGTTCTTCTTCTCTCTATCAGTTTGTGTGATTTATAAATTGATCCTGAGGGCGCTGATCGGAGCAGCAGCTGGAATCCAGCTGAACCCCGTCACCCTAACGTTGCACTCACCATCAGCTGGAGCCAGGAACTTAAACCATCCTGGAACCAGGTGAGCATGGAGTCAGGACGATGCCATCAAATAAGCCTGGAAGGAAGGTTTTGTGTTTATTATCAGACTTACAGACGACCGGTCTGTTAGAAAACGTCTCCAAGCGCTGCTCCAAAAACAGGAAATCAGCTGATTTTCATGATTAGGTTAGATTCATTTGAACCTTCAGGGAAAGGTCCAACATTCCCTCTCTTCCTACACGTTTTATGTAACCAGTGTGGAAGTTCAACTTAAACGAATGAGTCTTCATCTAGAGTGGGCGGATCCAGAACCACAGACTCCCGTTGTCTCGGAAGAGCGCGTGTGTGTGTCTGTTTGTTTATAGGCTGTGCTTGAGTGTGTGTGTGTGTGCGGGTGTGTGTGTGTTGGGGGGATTGAGGAGATGAGTAAAGCAGGAAGTAAACTTACAGGGTTTCTCGGTAAGTTCCCACTGAAGCCTTTAAAACACTGATGAATGGATGTTTAAACAAAAGGATTTAAAAGCATTTTTATTTCCTACATATGAATAAGTTACTGCCAGCCCAACACTTCCTTACACACACACACACACACACACGCACACGCACGCACGCGCACGCACACGCACACACGCACACGCACACACACACACATGCACACGCGCGCACACACACACGCACACACACACACGGCTTTGACCTTTTAGCAGCTTTTGACCACCCAAGCTGTCTTCATCAGCGAGGAACATGTTGGTTTACCATCTAGGTCTCCTTGAACGTGGGACTGTTGAACCCATGTTCTCCCATCATTAAACCCAGACTCTGAGTGGTGAGACAAACCGACTCTGATGGTGTCGGTGCGTCTTCACCAACATGCTGGTGAAGGTTCTCAGTCATTCGGGTCGTGGTAATCCAAAGGGTTCAAACGAAGGCAACTGGACAACCAAAGAAGTCCAGCTGCCGTCATCTGAACCCTTTGGCTTCTCCAATATCCGTCTGATTCTGTTTTCCAGTCTTGAAGGCATCATTACAAGGCAGAGCTGTTGTTCCTGTCCGTGATTGCTCCATCACTAGGTGCTAATTCAAGCTAGCTACTGACTCCTGCTAAAAACGAATTCATGCTAGGTGTTTGCTAGCGCTAGGAGCAAATGGGTCTTCTGTGAGGACGTTTTCACTCCAAGAATCAGAGACTGGTATCGGTGCTCTAACAGTGTCGGCCTGTCAGATGAACTGTAAACACTAGCTGTTGGATGTGCAGAAGGACGTCCTGATCTAAGTCCATCAGAACCGAGCCAGTTAGGACTAAAGGTTCTCTCAGAACTTGGAACCTCAGCAGATCGTACCTGGCTGAGCGCTGAAGCCTCGCTGGTCACCTTACCAACGTTCAACCATGAACTGTACCAGCTGACAGAGCGCCTGCTGGCCAGAGACTTCCGGTCTTGATCCGGTCCCTCGTACGCATGCAGAATCGGTGGTAGAGCCATCCCGACCACGAGCACACGGAGCCAGAGGGTCTCCTTTAGAAGCTGCTAATCCACAAAGTGGATTAGGCTGCGGAGCCTGTATCCTTCCTGTGATCATCTGGAACTAGGACTCAGCAGGTTCTGATTGTGACCCAGCTCCGACCTGCCCAGGCCAACAATTATTCAAATATTCCGTTTCAGGAAGTCTGCTATCACCGACACGGATCAGCGGCGGTGAGTTTACAGACCAGGAACAAAATCCGACTCCCGAGCTCTGATGAACCTGAGCACGCTGAGCAGCGTTTGATGCCGAGGTCCAGCAGAACTTCAAATCCACACCTTTCCAGGTGAGTCGGAACTACAAAAATACTGTTGGAACTATTCTGGCTGTTCTGGTTTTCAGGGACCTGGATCTTATCCCAGCATAGAACCGGTCCAGTTTGCTGGCAGCAACAAGGTAAAACATCAAGCTGGGGGTCGGGTTCTTTTCTGGGCTCGTGCGACGGAGGCAGACGCTGCCTGATGTCAGCATGCAGTCGGCGTAACACTCCCGGATTTTCCCTGGTCCAGAACAGACCCTCTTTTGTTCCTGGAGCATAAAGGCTCGGAGCAGCCGCAACGCTGAATGGCAGCTCTAATCCGGTTTCTGTGTTGCAGCAAGACGTCTGGGATCTGGCACTGAAGTATGGAAGGAGGAACCACTAAATCATCTGTGATGGTTGAGTCACTTTAAGCACATTCTCCACTGGACTTCATGTATATTAGAGCCCGCACTGAGTGGTCATCTTCTGGACTTGGTGTCTTGTTGTGTGTTGTTTTCATGCACGTGCAGCGCTTTGGGCGGCCGTAACCACTTGTTTAAAGCACGTTGCTAAAGAAGTGGGATGGTAAATATTGAAACAGCTAGGGTTGTCACGGTAACCGGTGTAGCGGTAAACCCCGGTAAAAAAGTCGACAATAATAAAAACCGTCTTGTTTTTAAAAACTATATTATCTTGGTCGGTTACCATGGCTGTGGTGTAGGCGCGGTGACCATTACCAGCCACCGTATCATCTGCTGAAGTTGGCGGCGGCACATGCGCACTTTGTTGTTTACAACCAAAACTTTCTTGAAGATTAAACTGAAATAATGGCCAAAGGAGGCGACGGCAGCGCTCAGGACATTTATTATCCCTCAAAGAAGACAAAGTGGGAAGTACGGGTATATTTTAATAGTATAATGTTGGATGAGATACAGATAGTAAAAGATATGCTAGTAAAAGATCAGTCGATTGTGATGGCTTGGACATGTTTTACATCCTTTCACTTGCATATGAAATTGATTTTCAACAGGAAATTCCCTGAAAAGATGAAAATGACCAAAGTAATCCCATTTCATAAAAATGGAAACAAGCTTATCTTTAGAAATGATCACTGCTGTCACAATTCTCACAAATACTGGAAAAATGATTTGTTGCAAGGCTGGAAAAACTCAAGGATAATCAGAAAAACTTGAGCAGTCAGTATTAATTTAGGGCAAATCACCAAACATCAATGGCATTAATGGAATTCCACCGAATCTCCACCACAAACGACGGGGAAAACTATGCAGTTAGTATTTTTATTGACTTCTAGGAAGCTTTTGACACCGTAGATCATTATATGTGATAAACTCAGTAAGTATGTATCAGAGGAGCAGCACTTCAGTGGGTCAAGTTAGATGAGGAACAGGCAACGACATGCTCAGATAAATGAATAATGTGAATTCAGACATATGCAGCATGTGGAGTTCCTCAGGGGTCTGTTTTAGGTCCCAAACTAACCCTAACCCTAACCCTACATCAATGATGCTGCAAAGGTATCCCAATTGTTAAAATGTGTAACAAGCTCCCACTTGTTGTCAAACAGTTCCCATCACTGCAGGTCTTTACGAGTCGTTTGAAGACTTATTTTTCAGGTCACTTTGTCTATCAGCCCTTCACATGGCTCAGTAACGGTGATGTAGCTCTCAGCCTCACAAAGGTTGGTGACCCCTGTCCTAAACCAACTCTAATGGGGGGTTCCAACTGTTCACTGTTTCCCCCAACTCTTCAGTACCTGCTTCTTCGTTCTTCCTGGCCCGGTCCAAAGTCAACAACTGTCGGTCACTGACTGACTAGTGGGCGGAGTCACTGGTTGTTCCAGGGCATTGTGTTTCTGTATGACATACATATCTCCCCACCCTCGCTATGACGAGCACGTCCACTAGACCCGTTTTCAGTTGTTATGGAAAAAAACCTAAACGTTTCAAGTTGAGTCAAGCTGAGCCGCGTTCAGAAAACGGCAGCAGATGCTACATGTTAGATGCTACATGTGTAACTGCTGGAAGCCTTCAGAGAACCTCTTCTCAGCTAGCTGTCACATGTACCACCAGTCTCACACACACACACACACACACACACACACACACACACACACACACACAGACAGATATTTGTCCTATCTGTAACAGTTTTAGGTCTCTCCTCCACACGATGCAGCGCTGTGCTGCATCACGTCATGGTGATGACTGATGAATAAACGCTGCCACAAACAGAAGACTGGGATGTCTAATCACCCAGCTCTGAGAGGTCTGACCCTCTGAGATGAGAAGTTGGAGAACCTCCTTGTGTGTGATTGGTTTAGGTCCCTCCAGCCAGTGGCGCTGGAGGCCAAACATGGAGCAGACCACCACACGACGACACATACCACCAGCTGTCGTTCTCACAGCCACTTCGATGATGGGCCAGGGTGCGGTTGGGACCGACTCTGGTCTGCTTTTCTGGGTTTGGAGCGGAGCCTCTGACCTTTAAACCTTTTTCTCAGATAGAGGGGCTCTGAATGTTCTGCTGAGCATGCAGCCAGTGAGAGGAATGCTGGAAAACAAACACAAGCTGCTGCTAAAGCGTGATGAGTGGTAACGTCCCACACTCCCTTCTGAGATGATCAACCTGAGCTCAAACTGTCCACTTAGGTTCATGGAGGAGATTCCCAACACCTCACCTCCTCCTGCTCCTCAAATGAGGCCAGCCTCCTCTGAAAAGGAAGCTTTCTGAAAAACCACTGGCATCATAATGTAGAAGTCTGTGTATGAGGAGAGGATGAAAACTAAACCTGACTCCAGGGTTGCGTGTGTGTGTGTGTGTGTGTGTGTGTGTGTGTGTGTGTGTGTGTGTGTGTGTGTGTGTGTGTAATGCTGACTCAGCATTACTGGATGGATTGCATCTCCAGCTCTGAAAGCTACACTCTGCAAACACACATGTGGGGGAAACAAGTCGGACTTGACTTGTACTTTATTTCCAGCTAAAATAAAAAACATTTTTTTTAATTAAACACAACTCGACACAAAAGCAATCTAATAATAAAGTCCGAAAAAGAGTACCGTATTTTCCGGACTATAAGCCGCTACTTTTCCCACGCTTTGAACCATGCGGCCTATAATGAGGTGCGGCTTTAGTCAACCAGACAGGATGGATGCTGGGAAGTCCAATGAAGGAATGGTTAAAGGAGCGCTACGGAAAGCGCCCAGGAGGATTTTTTTCACAGTGAAACGGCGCTGCTTGTTTTCCCAGCTTCACCCGGGATGATGACAGCGACACTGACATCGCCACAGAAACGGTATGTGACGAAGCTCTTCTGAGGCTGTTCAACTCCGACACTGAAGAAGAGGACTTCAGTGGTTTCAGAGCGCAGGAGGACGATGAATAAACTAATCAATAACTTTTCTGTTTTGTTTGATACTGATCAGTTCAGCTACGTTCAGTTAAACTACGTTTTCAATTCAGTAGATATCTGCGGCTTTTAGCCCGGTGCGGCTTACATTGGGGTGCGCTCTATAGTCTGGAAATTACGGTAGTTACAAGTAAAATTAATGTAAAAGGATCAAGTTTACAACCTAAATCAGATTATCATTGTTATTATTATTATTATGAATATTATTATTATTATTATTATTATTATGAATATTATTACTATTATTATTATTATTTTCTTATGAGACGAATTGGGTCTGGGAACTCTTCTATTCAATTGACCCCGCCCCCTGAGAATTCTAACCGAGCCAATCAGCGCTGAGTAGCGTACGTCACACACGCACATACACACGCGCGCACGCACACACACACACAGGCACACACACACGTGCACACACACTCACAGGCACGCACACACACACACACACGCACACACACACACGCGCACACACACACCTACACACACACACATGCACACACACCTGCACACACACGCGCGCGCACACACACACACACTCACAGGCACACACACACACACCTACACACACACCTACACACACACACACGCACACACACACCTACACACACACACATGCACACACACACACGCGCACACACACACCTACACACACACACATGCACACACACCTGCACACACACGCGCGCGCACACACACACACACTCACAGGCACACACACACACACGCGCGCGCGCACACACACTCACAGGCACACACACACACACACACACACACACGTGCACACACACTCACAGGCACACACACACACACACCTACACACACACCTACACACACACACACGCACACACACACCTACACACACACACATGCACACACACACACACGCGCACACACACACCTACACACACACACCTACACACACACACCTACACACACACACCTACACACAAGCACACACACACACAGCGACGCCCAGTTTGTCATAAAAACAAACACTGAAGCGAGTTAACTGCGGCTCTTTCTTCTGGTCTAAATGACTTGAACAAGTTTTTAAAACCACAACAAGTCGAAGCGCTAAAAGCATTTCTTATACAGAAATAAAAGATGTTTGTGCCGCTGCCAGACTTGACTACAGGTAAAAAAAAACTACAGCGTCACGCGGTACAGTCGGCATTTCCGCCTTTTTTTCTGATTGAGCTGGCTAGTCCCGCCCCTCATGTGCCGCTCTGCCTGTGAGGAACCACACTAGATGTGAGTGTAGAACGGGGGAGGAGTCTGGCTGCCAGGCTATCAGTCTTAAAGCAGGGAGGCATTGGGTCCCATCGTTAAAGGCTTTGGTATGACCCGGCTGGGACTATTATATCATCATCATCATCATCATCATTAGTATTATTACCATTATCATAATATTTATAATATTAATATTACTGTTATTATTTTTTCATTATTACATCATCATATTATTATTATTGCTGTTATCATTATTACCATCATCATCATCATCATCATTAGTATTATTACATTATCATAATATTTATAATATTAATATTATTGTTATTATTTTTTCATTATTACATCATATTATTATTGTTATTATTATTATTACCATCATCATCTATATAATTAAGGAAAGGTGGTCGTCTCCGAAGCCGGAAGTGTTGCCATGGTGACGTTCCATTCATGAGTGCACTCTGCTGCCTTGCAGTCCCGACGCCGCAGATCTCGGATGGCTTCCCTGGGCGGTTAGCTTCATAAGTAGCGCTGCTTATGTGGTCGTAGGTGAAGCCGGGAACATACTTACAGCGCGGAGGTGCAGCTGGTCGTTTCACCGCATTCAAACCATCAATTCATATGAGGATGACTGTCGTTAGCGCCAGAGCTGAGTATGTCTGCTAGGACCCAGCAACATTTTCAAATTGTGGGGACATTTGGCTGGTCCCCGTAGTGGAAAACCCTCTGAGGCTTGCTTTTAGAGGTGTGAATTAACTTTTAGTTAGGGTTAA
>SSNQ01000164.1:368185-395971 GCA_006942095.1 Nothobranchius kuhntae | reverse complement strand
GCTGTCACGCTAAGAAGGGCACGGCTGCAGATCCACACCTGCAGCCGTAGACTATTCATCACGTCTTCCTCGTTCTTCACGGCCGTGATGCTCTTGGATGAAAACATCTGCCTCTTCAGCTCCTGATCAGCTGATGACAGCTTCAACACACCGCGCTGCTTAACGCACGCATGTCCTTATCAGTAACAGAAACCACGTTTTGATGAAAGAAGACGGTAATTAATTAGTTTGCTCGTTACAGAAAGAAATATTTTTTTAGTAACGCGGTTATTTTAAACGGCGTTATTCCCATCGCTGCTCTGTTGGGTCTACAGCAGCAGCGACTGAGACAGTGAGGGTCTCCGGCCACCCGGCCAATCATCATCGTGTTTGTAAGTGCGTTACCGACACCTCTCTCTCCCTGGCTGCAGCTGAAGTGTGGCGGTCAGAAAGCCTCACACTGCTGCTCAACGTTCGACAAGCACATAGTAACGTACAACCTTCCGTCCCCAGTAACGGTAACGGCGTTGCAACGGCGGGAAAAGTAATTAATTAGATTATTCCATTACCTAAAAACGCCGTTAGTAACGCCGTTATACTTAAATGGCGTTACTCCCAACACGGGTTGTTGGCCTGTTAAAAGATTGACCTACTTCCAAACAGGAAGTGGACAGACTACAAATAGACGAACAGAATAGAAAATCCCTTTATTGTCCGTCAGTGAGGGAAGGTTAGTGTCACAGCAGTGAGCAAAAACGTAGTAAAAAACAAGAATAAAGGCTAAACACCAAGAAAACAAAAACAGAAATACTTCAGATTGTAAATTTTAAAAACTGCATCATATGTAAACATTTTAAGGACTAGAAAGAATAAAAGTAGAGACATAAGTAACGAATACCACCAAACTGAGTGTAATCTGGTTATTTCACATTTCGTGTTAATGCAAAAATAAGTTTCCACACAAACAGGTTCAGCAGTACATATGTGTAGATAAAGGAGCATGTGCACGGCCCTGTAGGGCCCCATGGACATCCTAAAGGTCTGCAGCCGCACACCCGACAGAACCAGACGCCAACAACACCGGGCGCAATCTGAGGATGTAGAGAGAAACTAAAAATAGAAGCTGGCAGAGGAGGAGATGAAGGGACAATTGAATTTCCCCTCCATCATCAGAGATGGAGATGATGTTGGAGAGTGGATTATCAGGTCCAGAACAGACCGGGACTCTGACTGAAAACCTGGAGGCAACGGCAGAGCTGAGGCCAGATGCATCAGTACAAGTCTGCAGTCTGCGTTTGGGTTGGTTCATGGTGCAGATTCAAGCAGCAGCTCCATGTTTGAGCTGGTTTCTGCATGTCGGGAGTAACTCTGACCCCATTTATCCTCATGCAACCCTTTTCTATCCAACTGAAAAAGAGCGCCTTGATGGCCGCTCTCGTGGTCTGCCTGCATCTGTTTTGTTCTACGTGTTGTGTGTGTGGCCTTGGTCGGGCGCTGGAGCACTGACAGTACAGCTGACTGTGATTCAGCTTCCGGGGCTGGGACAGTCGTTTCTGCATGTTCCTGAGAAACTGATGGCATCTCAATGACAACTTAGGAAATACAATAAAGCCTTTTAACGTTGGATAAAGAGACGGACGTTCCAGATGAGTAGTCGGAGGCTAATGCTGGACTGTTTCCTGTCCATCAGCAGATCCGTCCACAGGGACCAAAAGAGACGCTGACGACACTCGGTGGCATCTTAAGTGAACCTCGTATCAAAGCTGAGGCGTCAGCAGAAGGAACGCAGACATCCAGGTCCAGAAGGTTCTGCTGGGTTCTAGGAAACCATCATTATGGGGTTGCCATGCAGCTGGATCTACTAGATCACCTCCAACCAAACACGACCGACACAAACGATAAATGACCCGCACTTGTCCAGCACCTTTCCGAGTCAGAGGACTCCAAAGTGCTTTACACTGCAGTGAATCACTCATTCATTCACTCGAAACGCGCGGATTCTTCCTGATGTAAGAGGCGAGTCTCCGCTTTGTTTTGGTAGTTTTTGCGTCGACATCATCCTAGCGCGCAACGTTCTGTCATTCTTAAAAAAACCAGTAAAACAGGGAAAAACGCTGGCAGCGAAGGGTTTTACCGATCAGGAAACGGCCGGCAGCGAATGAGTTAACTATATAGCTACACAGCGCTTGAAGTACTACCTTTAGAAAATGTTGAAGCGAGGGGAGGGGGCATGTTGAGGGCCTCCCCGTTACAAATGGACTTAATCATGAAATGCCGTTTAGGATTGACAACTCAGCAGATACAGGTGAAACACACCTTTCAACAATGGAAGAAGCCTTTTGCAGAGAAACACATCTCTGCGCTCCACAAACCATGTTTCCAGCGGGCTAAACGCACCAGGAACTAAAGATGCTGCCGTTCATTCTTGTTTGGAAACCGAGGTCTGAATGTCCGACCCGCTGGACATGGTACCGCCTCCACAAACACATCAGTCCAAAACTAGTGAACACACACACTGACTCGATAATACGACCTCTCTACCCAAACACCACCTACTCTCCACAGCGAGCATCAGGCAGGACTAGCTAATAACGTCCCCTCGTTACGCCAGACGTTATGAATAAAACATGAAAACAGAAAAGTGTTTGCAGAAGCTTTGCTGAAAAAGGCCAGTTTGTACTCGAAGTAAGGGGCCGTCATGTTTTTTAAAACAAAAAATTCACAATAAGCATTTCAAGTACTGTTTTTTGCAGCATTTTTTATGAAATTAAGATCAAGTATAACCTGCAATTTCCTCTTTAAAGGGACATTATGGAAGTGTGACAGCCAAAACATGTATAGAAATAATAAATGTCTTCTTCATACATTCTCCTGCAATGCCCTGGTCCTGTAGAATGAGTCCTGGCATTTTTACTGGGATTGCCTGTTTTTCTGTAAAATCACAGAAAAAGAGAGATGCTCGGGTCGAGCAGGCTGCTTCATGCGCGTTCACGCTCAGGCATCGCCCGTAGCATTTGCTATCCGTAGCTTTAGCAGCAGAGAGAGAGGCAGTGCCACTTTGTCGCTGTTCCTAACGCCTAGTGACAAAGCTAGCTACATTTCTGAGGACCCTTAGCTACTTTCTGTAGAACTTTCTTCTAGATATTTCCTGCTAATTAGCAACAAAATAGCCATTTTCACTCCGAACCGTTCTTTGGTTTGACGTTGTTTCAGCTGTCATCAAGGATATAAATGTTACAGATACTGTGTTACTGGTGCTTTAGCTCACCTAGTAAGATGTCAGACTCTCATGCAGAAGACCTGGGATCGATTCTGGATGTGAACATAGTTTATTTAGAGTTTATTTTTTTACATTAATGGTATATTTTTTTACAGTAAGATGCCCAAATTTTTATTTGAGACTCGCCGAACGGCATTGAATTCACAGATAAAAAAGATGTGGGTTCAACTTTCATTTTGGAACAATTTTTCAAGCAAGGGAAGGGAATGATCTGAGCATGCAGGAGGACTGACCCATCATAAACCTTTGTCGGCTGTGCTGAAGAGAAAGGTACAGAACCAATTATTTAATTAATTAGCTGCATGTTCTCCTGTCCTCTGTCCTCCGGGCCACACACACACACACACACACACACACACACACACACACACACACACACACACACACACACACGGGACTGTCTCAGCTGTTATTTTCGTTAAGGAGTGTGCACGTACAGCATGCGCGCCTCGTGCACGAGCCTACTATTGAAGCTGCCGTTACACTTTTGGCCTGAGGGGGCGATGTTTAAAGTCCCTTTAAAGATGTTTATGTCTGCTATGCTTTTGTGGTTCCCCTACCGATAAACCATCTGGTTAAAAGATTCTATTAAAATCCTTAAACTAATCAGAAACTTTACAGAATCTCAAGTCTTTCTTTATCAGGTCCCATCCATCTCAACGATATTTACAAACAACCGAGTCTGTTAGATGGAAAAAACTAATGAACAAACAAACAAACATGGGTCATTAAAAACAAGGTCAAGTCAAACAAACAAGGCAGAAGCACATATTTGGTGGGATTATGGTTTTTGGTTCAGCAGTTAGGCCAGGGAGAAGTAGTGTGCTCTCAGACACGATGCTTGTCTAGCCTGGAGAGGTAGGGCGTTCCGGAGGTTTGGGGCACAGATAGAAATTCCTTAGGAATGGTGAGGAGGAGCTTATCTGCAGACCTAGGAGCACGAGAAGGGTGGTAGAAAAAGACGAGTTCCCTCAGATAATGAGAGGCCTGACTGGTCAAAAGCAGAATTTTGAATTGATCCTGAACTGAACGGGCAACCAATGGAGAGATGTAAGAATGAGGGTAATGTGATGTCTTCTATCAGTTCCAGTCAGGAAACTAGCCGCTGAATTCTGAAAGAGCTGAAGTCTGGACAAAGCAGCTTTACTGATGCCATACAAGCAGGAGTTGGTGGAGTAATCTAGCCTGGGTGGAATGAAGGGATGAACTGCAGACTCTGTCTGGACTAAAACCAATCACCTCTGTTTTACAGTCATTCAGATGGAGGACGTTTTTAGCCAGCCATCCCTTGAAACCATGAAAACAATCAAACAGAGATTTAGTAGAGCCAGTGGGTTTAAGCAAACCTGGATTTGGCTGTCGTCTACATATAAAGTGGCATTAAACAGAACGCTGTCTGAGAATGGCTCCTAAAGGCAGAATGTAGAGAGAGAACAGTAACGAGCCAAGGACGGAACCTTGAGGGATCCCCCAGGAAAGGGGAGGGAATTCAACTCCTACATGGGGCTGGTGTGCAAACAGCTCCTCTCATAGTCTCACAAACGTGTGGGTTTTACCCAATTTATCCAATCTCTTTAAAGTACTATTTTACCTTTTTATACAAGTTTTATTTTAATGTCTTATCTAAACAAATGACTAAACCAAAAGAAGCTGGATAGTTCCTTTGAAGCACGGATATTTGACGGATCTTGACCAGCCTCGGCCTATCTGCTGGTGTGAGTGACTTTACTCAGTGGATTACCTGATTAGGCCATCGGCATCTCTACGATCTACAACAAAGCACCAAAACAGGTAATCAAGTCAAGTAGTTGCAGTAGATATTACCTCCGAATGAAGAAGATTATGTCACCGTGGAAGTCTTGACAGATATGTTAGAAGAACAAAAGAAGATCTGCAAAGACATGCTCAATGGACAAGAATCGAGCTTCCTGTCTTTCACCAAGACTGCTCAGGCAGCTTACGTTTAATAATGGAGACACCGCAGACTTCTCAGCACTCTTTTGCTCCGCCCACGTGCTCGGAGACGCGCTCCCGACATCACTGATACCGATTTTTTGCACCAATTTTGGAGAACGCCCATGTGCTCAACCCCACCCACATTCCTAAGGCAGTGTGGAGCGAACGTGACCGGGCATGGGCGGGCGGGCGGATGCTAGTGTGTAAGGGGCATTAGGCTCCCCATGCCTCCTGAACTCAAAACCCAGATATGTTCAGCAGCATGTCGTCTCCGTGTGTTCTGGTACTCACCAGTCCAGTGAGAGAGGGAGCAGACTGGCCCAGAACCTGGGCCCTCATACGGACGAGGTTGTTGTTGGGTTCTCCTCCTCCAGACGGTCCCCCGATGGCCCCGGGCCCTCCTGGACCTCCAGAAGACCCCTGAGAAGCCAGCTGACCTACCCCAGCATGCAGACTGCAGGACAGAGGCAGCAGCTGCTTACCTGAGGGAACAGGTGGGACAGAGGGTTAAAATGGAATGGTTCCTTGGGCAGTAGAATGTGTGAAGGCACCTGAGTATGAGCTGGTCTCGTTTCCCAGATGACAGAATGAAGTCGGGGAAAGGACAAATGTATGAAACATGTAGGTAGGAGAAGCTCAGTGGAAATGAGGCTAGGGCTGTAGTGCCAACAGTCCCACTAGCATCAGGAAAAGAACCGTTCAAGGATTCAAAAGTACGATGAATAAAAGTCACTTCATGTATAAAACAAAAGCGTGGTTTCATTTTCTGTTTCACTTCAATGGTTTTAACTGTTTTGTCCAACTTTTAGAGATGTCCCATAAAATGTATGAATGTGATGTCATCCCGTGACAGTGCCATGAGAAATGTGGCCGCTGACTTGGTGTCAGAACAAATCCACTTTTGCAGCTTGGGAGCATTTCGGGTTTGAAGCTAACTTAACACGAGAGCCAGGAAACACTAATGAGGTCATTTGTGCACAAAAGATGCCAACGAATGCACGCCCCATCAGAACCGAGCCGTAGCGGAACAGCAGCCTGCTGTCTGGTGAAAATGAGCCTCCAGCCTCCCCCAGATGTCGCCATCAGCCCCAAAGTAACCCTAACCCTAACCGGCTCATCGAAGCGGGTTTTCAGCAGTCGGAGGATGAAGCCGGTAAAGGTAAACGTTCTTGTTTTAACTGGCAAAAAATCTTTTTAATGCCGAGTTTTTAAAAGTTGTTAATATTGTGTTGTTATTGTGTTGTTATTGTTTAATAATAGTGTTTGTTATTCGGTTTGTGAACGGTGAAAGTCCAAACCAACGGCTTGGTGGTTAGTCTCAGTAACAGGACTGGTAACATGTGGAGGGATGTGGACGCCGCCTCAGCCTGGTAGAAGTGTAGAAAACCTTCACATGTTGAGATTAAACATCTTAGAAAACCCACAAGGCCTCGTGTAAAAGAACTTTCAGAGAACACACACCAACACACACCTGGGTCCAAACATTACTTCTAAACTACAGCAGACTATTTCAGAGCCGAGCAAGCAACCACTTTCTGATTAAATCGTAGTTTCAGATAGCACGACCGGTTTTTGCAGCACTCCGGACTGACCTGGTGTGACCAACTTACACATCCATGGTCTAGAAAATAGCAGCCGGCAGCAGCAGGGGGCGCTGTAGCCCTGCTGCAGGATTTTTAGGGCTGATTTTCCATGAAGTGCATTTCCAGCTGGAAATCAGAGGCTCTACAGAAGCACCATAACAAAACAAACCACAGGAGGTAGAACCGACAGCAACAGCTTTATGAAGAGAAGGTAGTCATGAAGAACCGACAGGAGGTCACAGAAGGCCTGATAAATAATCGATGGTGATCCACAGAGAAGATAAATGAGACAATGAATGAACTCTGACCTGGCGTGTTTAGGAGTTGTTCTGTGTAATGTTCATAAACGTTTAGACGGGCTTAAACTGTGAAGCTGTTGGGTTAAAAAGCAGGAATGTGACTCGTTAGGAACCAGAGAGCAGAGACGATCGTCCTGACTTTAAAACCTTAAACGCGTTCAGATCAAACCTGTAAAAACTGCCATTTCCTTCATTTATCTGCACAAAAGCAGCTCTTTTCAGGAAGCACATGGATAAGAAACGTGTTAAAATTATGTTTAAAAGCAGTTAAAAAGCCTCGTAGTTCTAATCATTTCATTCCTCAACGAGCGCGTTCCCGCAGCAGGGGAGCACAGCGGAGGACATCTGCATTTCAAGCTGAATTTTTATCTCGTCAACGAAAACTCCCGCATGTCTCGTCATGTTTTAGTCACCGAAGAGGCTTTTTCAGCTCATCAGCGTCTGTTTTTGTTATGAGAAAAGGGGCATCGATTTCAAAGCTGTACGTCACTTTGGATAAAAGCGTCTCCCAAATAAATAAGCGCCAACATAAATAAATAAAAGATGTGCCATCATTATCGTTAACAAGAATAACACCAGTTCACCATGAACTCAGACAACAACGTGAAGCCAGCTGACAGAAAAAGATACGCTCATTAACAAAGAGAAGTTACCACAAACTACAAAGCGCGTTGTTTGCTGCAGCTGCTGAGCTGCCATCGGCAGCTACAGGTGTCAACCCGCCTGTCCAGCACCACCTGTCGACGCTCCGACCGCACACTCCGTCACGGCAGCGCTCGTACTGCTGCAGATAGATGCAGCAAACTACTCGAGAGAAGGAAGAGCCAGTTGTGTGTGTGTGTGTGCATGCATGTGTGTATGTGTGTGCGTGCGTGCGTGTGTGTGCGTGCATGTGTGTGTGTGTGCATGCATGTGTGCGCATGCATGTGTGCGCGCATGTGCGTGCGTGTGTATGAGTGCATGTGTGCGTGTGTGCGTGCATGCATGTGTGTGTGCGTGTGTGTGTGTGTGCGTGCATGCATGTGTGTGTGTGTGTGTGTGTGTGTGTGTGCGTGCGTGTGTCCGTGCATGCATGTGTGTGCGTGTGTGTGCGTGCGTGTGTGCGTGTGTGTGTGTGTGTGTGCGTGCGTGTGTGTGTGTGTGTGCGTGTGCATGCATGTGTGTGTGTGTGTGTGTGTGTGTGTGTGTGTGTGTCCGTGCGTGCATGCATGTGTGTGCGTGTGTGTGTGTGTGTGCGTCCGTGCATGCGTGTGTGTGTGTTACCAGTCATGGCCATGCTGCTGCGGCGGGCCCGGCTCTCATCCTGACTCAGCTGTCGGTGCAGTTTTGATTTTGTAGCAGTGGTTGCCGAGGGCGACAGGTCTGGATTACTCAACTTCCTGAACAAGAGAGGAGGCGGAGCTGCAAACTCCTTCTAGAAAAAGGAAGAAGAGAAACAGGTCAGGCTAAGATGAAAAAGGTCCGAACTGCCGACTTAAAGCTGGTATTTTTCCAGATTATTTTCTCTGATCCATGAGGTTCTGTCAGCTGTAGGATGTTGTGGGTGGAGCCTGAGGGATTGGACCTCCTGTCTTGTGGTTTACACCCAGATTTATGACGGTTTTCAGGACATTCTGTCAACTTGGACCTTTAGACCCTCTCTGATCTTTATGATAAATAATAAATGACCTGCACTTGTATAGCGCCTCTCAGAGTAAGGACTCCAAAGCCCTTTACACTACAGTGTATCATTCATCCATTCACACACACACACATTCATACACTGGTGGAGATGAGAGGCGAGGCTGCCGAGCACAGGCGCCGCCGGACCCTCCGACCACCACCAGCAGGCAAGGTGGGTTAATTGTCTTGCCCAAACACACAACAGCAGAATTCTCTGTCCGGAGCCGGGATCGAACCTGCAACCTTCTGATTACTGGACAACCCGCTCCAGCTGTTGAGCTGCTGCTGCCCCTTTAGACTCGATCTAATCCTGACCTTGATTCTGGACCAAACCAGAGTTATAAACCTCCTCAAAACTGGACCCATTTTACCGGTTTTATTCTGCTGCAGGAGCCAATCATAGAAATTTATACTTCAATTAATTAAATGAGATAAAACTTAAAAAGCTACAATTACTTTATTCATGCAACAAAACATAACTTCAGTTTATTACCATAAATATTTGATCTCTAAAAGTTATACAACCCTTTAATCTTCTAACATTTTTGTCCTGTGAGCACAAAAAAAATGCACTAACAACAAATAAGGGTTAAAGGTCACGCCTATTTTATGTTTTAGTTTAAATAAATACCTGACACGACCTTTTCTCTTACAGCGGGGGTCTCCCTGCAGACGGACTGAAGACCAAAACATGTTCATGAAACCATTAGCAGATGCACTCGTCCTCCTCACACATGGTTTTCTACACTGGGACAATCAGTCCCCCCCCCCCACACACACACACACGCACGCACACACACACACACAAAACACATTAACACTAGATTTACTGAGCCCGCGCATATTTGCGCAAAATCAGGCTCCAGGCCCCCCTGGCTTGCTCAGTTGTCCTTCTTTTGTTTTGCTGATAAGCCACTAAACTTTTAATTCATTAGTTCATAATAACAATGCTATT
The DNA here is from genome assembly GCA_006942095.1 of Nothobranchius kuhntae. Classification (NCBI taxonomy): domain Eukaryota; kingdom Metazoa; phylum Chordata; class Actinopteri; order Cyprinodontiformes; family Nothobranchiidae; genus Nothobranchius; species Nothobranchius kuhntae. The sequence goes on along the minus strand of SSNQ01000164.1, from coordinate 386,257 downwards.
GCTAACGCTAACAATCAGTATGTACTAGGATCTACTAGTAGATAACTTTTTATGCCTTTATAAATATAAATTTCTGGTATGTTTGTTTGGTGATGATAAGGTGTGAACGCCATGTTACAACACTAAGCTAACTGCTAAAAACATTAGCACTCTGAAAGATAGTTACTGTGATGACACGTGAAGCAACATCAAACTGTTAACCTGCTGTTTACGTAGGGAGCCTAACTCACGCCCATCTACTTACGGACCACGGTTCCTCGGAAAAACAAAACAAATGAACTAAAGTCAACGGGGCTAAAAACGCTATTTTCTAATTCCGCTTGTTACGTGCCGTGGATTTCACATGATGTCCGTGAATTTTAAAGACACGTTTTGATACAAAGAAAGCACTTATTTTCTAACGGCAGAGAACATTATTTTAGGTTGTGTGTGACAATAAGTCCAGGTCTACAAATGTGCATCACCAAACCAGACACAGAGAACACGGCAGTAAGACCAGCTCATCTTAAATCTCTCTTCAGGAGGAAAGAACCACCAACACTCTGGCTAGGTGGTAAGTGCTATTCTGAGGAACAGGAGATGATGTGGTGTGGCGTGGCTCAAGGCCTGTATTTCATCAAATGGACGGACGTTAACTTTCTTCATGCAGGTCGTGTCAACCTGACACTAAGAGGCGTCGATTATAATTATCCTTAAAGGCCCCGTGTGTGAAATTCACAGAAATCATAGTAAAAAGATCCGACTCTTTAGCACCACGCAGTTTAGAGTCGGTATTGCAGCTATTGGAGCCCCCGAGGATCAAAAAGGGTTTTTTTTTATCATTATTTAAAACTTTATTAACAAATATAACAAATACAATACAAAATCGTGTTGCTGTAAACGGCAGCATGTCATCATCTAATTCCAGCTTTCAAGTCAGCGAACAGGTTAGTTGTTTTCATCTAACTTATTTTATTAATTTAATCTAAATAGGTTTTGAATAAGAAAAACTTTTTTATGTCAGTTATGTTTGCTAATAGCAAACGGCAGCTAGTTAGTGATGACTTCTGACTACAAAAAATGACAATATTTTGTTCATTTTATTTGAGAAATGTTATATTTCTCTTTGCCATTTTGGAAATATACAAGGTAGTGTAGTCTGTAATTGTTTTCTCTCCGTAAACAGAGTCAGATATCATCCGATGGTTCATCAGTGGAGACAGACAGAGGACGAGGGAGAGGAAGAGGGCGAGGAAGAGGGAGAGGAAGAGGGAGAGGACAGACGTGTGCCAGCGCACAGAGAGGCAGAGGTGTTAGACATGCGGCAGAAGCAGGGCAAGCATCCCAAGATGACGGAGCCGAATTTGCTCAAACCAGCCGCAACGTCCCACGCACAAGAGGAAGAGGCAGAGCTGCAATAAAGTCTAGAAGATCGGCGTTCTCATGACGCCGGTCTTGTTCACTTTTCAAAATCCTTTTTCTTTTACTTGGATGAGACAAACTATCCCGTTTCTCAAGTTTGCTTGTAGAATATGTGTGATCCTCCATCGCTAGAAGTACGGTGTGGCTAGTTTCTTCTTCTTCTTAGTTACTTTGTCAGACTGCATGCTTACAAGGCGCACTTCTGCCCCCTGCTGTTTCTTTGAGGTTACATCATTTAAAAACGCAAACATCAAATGCGAAGCTTAATATGTTGTATGTCCCTAAAAGGTCACTGTATTTTAAGATGGCGCATGCCATATGGAGCACCGGTCTGCTTCTTTTGTCTAAAATATTAAAATATAAAGCTAATAATAATGCTTAGAATAAATGCTTGTTTGAATTATCATTAAAAAAAACAAATTTGAGAATGTGATACAAGAAATTTGATAACTTATAAGATGAAATATCACACATTGGGCCTTTAACTTACCCTGTTCCACAGGGTTAGGGTTACACCAAGTCTACACCAAGACGCCACAGAAGACACAACTTTATCCAAATCCCTTTAATAAAGTTATCTTTTCTGGCTCATAAAACGACTTTTTAACAAGTTATTACAATCAGATTGTGTGGTACCTACAATAAGTTTTAAATCTAAACGTTTTAATAATGCTGGCTGCTCTACGGTCATGAATAACGAGTAACAAATATTCATTTCTATAATGATTTACTCCACATCTTCAATGGCACCAGATTTGTCCGTTTGTTGAATTGAATGATTTGTTGATCAGTGTATTCCCACATTAATGTTATGAATGTTTAACATATTTGCTTTCCAATATTGTTTAATAAGAGTTACTCCACATTGGGTGAGATAACCTCTCCAACTGTTACAGAAGGTGTGGTGTCTGAGGTGTTTGATAACGCCCACTTTAAGTGTGTCTGATTCTGATTGGTCCAAACTGATAAACAATAGTTAATAAAAGAGAGTTCACTTCCTGAACTCTTCAGCACGGCCTGGCCAAGCTGAGCAAGTAAGCATTGATCCATCCTCCTTTGACCTCAAGGTAAATACGAGACATGTATAGTTTATATTTGCACATGTGCACTAACCATAATGACCGTTTCAAATGAATTTAAATATAACAAAACTTTAATGTTTATTTTACTTTGAAAAACCAGTACTGCGGGGTTTCCGCGCGTGCGAAGGATTACTAAACGCCCATCACGCACAGAGCGCAGGGCACCGAGCCGGATTAGACGGAGCTTCAGTCCCGAATGTTCTCTGTCTCGTTTTCACTCATCAGCCACAGATCCTCGCTACTCTCACTCACAGCGAGCTGGGCTTCCTGCCGCGGTGACTCGCTCACACGTCCTCTCCTACATCAGTTGGTTAGGTGGTGAATTCAAACATGAGGAATCCTAACCGGTGTGTTTTCCTGTTTGGGAGACGAACCTCTCCTCCGTAACCAAGTTATTCGTACGGAAACCTGGAAAGGTCAAAATTCCTCAAACATTTTTTTTCCTACTGGCTGATAGAAATGTACTGAATAGAACAGAACAGATTATTAATCCCACAGTGGGGACACTCACTCATCACAGCAGCACACAGACACAGATTACAGTAAAACTTTGCATTGACACGCCCCCTCGCGGGCCCTTCGCTCAGCCGGCAGGGAGCTGCTGATCGTTCCACGCACTAAGTGCAGGTCACGGGGGGACCGTGCGTTCTGTGTTGGCACCTGCACTTTGGAACCAGTTGCCTTTGGTGGTGCGTCAGTCACCCTCATTGGGGGTTTTTAAGACTCGCCTTAAGACCCGTTTTTTTGTCAAGGCTTTTCAGGATTAGCTAATTTTACCCGGTTTCGACGCCCCGGCCTCTTAATCTTTTTCTGGATTTTATTTTTTAGCTTTTACTCTCCTCTTTTAGTTGACTTCATGCTGGTTTTACGACTGTTATATTTTATTCTGATGGTTTTATGTTTTTATTGTGTTGTGTTCAGCACCTTGGGCGTCTGCACTGGTCGCAGCTGGGGCTTTTTAAATAAATAAATGAAATGATTCTAGTCATGTTTGCTTTCAACACTTCAATAACTTCATGATGACCACATGAACACAATCCTCTGTGTAGTGGAAGCAACTACATCCTGAAGTTAGCCTAACAGGATAGATTGGTTTTGCCTGGCAAAATACAATAACTGGTAATATTATGACTGACCCCAGATGGAACTTAAACAGTTTTACATGAATGACTTATTTATCTTTTTCACTTATTTTTAAATCCTTGTCTTCTACATGGCGGTATTGGAACGGACACCGCCCAAGCCTAGCTGGTAGTTGGTCACCGTGCGTTTTTCAGCAACTTCCCAATTTAACAAGTTTGGGGCTTCAGCTTCTCCTGGGAGCCGAGATCAGACTCAGCAGGAGGACCGATAAGGAGAGGTGACATTTTCTAGTGTGGCATTTCCTGAATGAAGCCTGCTGTTCAGCCCCCCCCCCCCAACACACACACACACACACACCTCCTGTAACATCTCATCTCTCCACTCTGACTGATTCAGCAGCTTCCCTAATGAACAGATCCACAGCAACCGGACTGTAATCCACTCTGATATATTTACATCGGATCCCCTGGTGGGACCATGAAGGTCGTGTGTGTGTGTGTGTGTGTGTGTGTGTGTGTGTGTGTGTGTGTGTGTGTGTGTGTGTGTGTGTGTGTGTGTGTGTGTGTGTGTGCTGAGGCAGATTAAAGTTTAGCGCACATTCTCTCCACTGTCTGGTCTCCAGCTGTTTAGTTCTGACCCAGTGAAGCAGCGGTAACTGCTGTTTACTTTCTACACGCCTGTGTTCTCTTATGCACAACAGCCAGGTGTGCATGTACCTGTGTGAGTCTTTGACCCTGAAGTCTTACTTGCTGATTTGTATTCAAACCCAGGTTCAGACCCGGGTCCAGGCCCGGTCCAGACCTTGCATTGATGTTGGTAGAGTCTGACCGCTGCACAAAGCCTTCTCGGTGACTCGTTGTTTTCCGCCATGACACGTTTCCTCTCAAGGTGCTCACAGTAGAGTTGACTTTTATTCTTGCTGAGGGCTGCTCTCTCCCTCATCGAGCTGCTCCTTGCTCTGCCTCTCCACTTGTCTCTCCTTCACTCACCTCCTCCACTTCAGCATGTCTACTTGTCTAATATATTAGCGTCGTGTTGGTTTCAGTCACCAATAGGAACGTTAGGAATATGACATGTATCACGGAACAGATCACCATCACTCAGAACTTGTGGGAACTGCGTCACAATAAAGACCAATGAGCATCTTCATCTAACGCTATGTCAACATCTTCCTCGGGTTCCTTCCTCTTCTTTTGAAATATTTTAATGAACTCGTCTGAAAATGCAACCAGAAATGAGTCTCAGTGGGAAAATTAACCAATAAATTCACTTATTTTTGCTGATAACCTGTATAGATGAGTGTCTAATGGTGCTGCAGACATGAGTAATCATTAGTGTGGCAGTTTAGTACAACTTACTTTAAATGTAATATTTCAGCCCAAAGCCATACTTCTGTCTCCATCTTCAGGTTAAAACTCTGCTCCACATTCATGCAGAACCAGCTGTGGCTGATGGCTACGCTGGAAAACATCAGCTAATTACTACGAGGCTGCGCTGCACTGGTCTCCAGGCACACAACAACCAACCGCCCTTCTTGGACTGTGCTGTGCAAATTGAAGAAGACGAAAGTCTCCAGGGGCGTGTCCAGGGAGTGGCCTGGGGTAGCACATGCCACCCTTGGAATCTGATTGGCCACCCCAGGTGCCACCACACTAATTTAATTTTAAATAGGTTTTTCATTGTCCACAAAAGGCTTGGGGGTGAAACAAAAAAAGCATAACCATTGGTGCCACCCATGCACAAAGCTGTGCCTCACCTGGGCCACCCAATTTTAAAAGATCTGGACACGCCACTGGAAGTCTCAGCATTGAAGTCTACAGAAAGCATGTTTAATGTTCCTGTTTGCAACAATCTTTACAAGAAGGCAACACGGTTAAGTGGCAGGGTTCGCACTGACCGCTTATTTCCCGTATTTGATCGTTTATTTTGACGGAGAAACCTCAAGCCTGCAGATGCGCTGACATTTTCATCGTTACGCACATCGCGGCGGTAGCTAAATCAATCAAGAACAGATTCCCATCAGAACATCTGAGCTCAGCGCAGCTCACTGTCAGCGTAAGGTGGACAGCAAGCTGAAGATGTGGAGATCGGAGGCTTGGAGCGTGTCACAGAACCAGAGCGCATACAGGAAGATTCCTCTCACTGAAGCGAGTGTTGTCCAAACCCTGACTCTCAGAGAGACCTGTTAATTAGAAAATGTTCCTAGGAGGGGGAGCTGGCCATCACGTTGGGGTCTGGGGTGGTGGGCCACTGTGCTCAGCGTTGGGCGGGGGGAGCCTGCTCATCAGCACCCCAGCAGAAAGGGGTGAACTCTGGCAACCGGTGATTGTTGTACCCATTGTGCAGCAGTACCGGGACCAGAGTGAATAGGGTGTGTATGGGGAGCATGAGTGGGTGTCAGGTGGGGTCTTGGACTCCTCCCCTCGCCTGGGACTTCTTGTGCTGCTACACATCTTCGTCTCCCCTCCCCCTGCCACACCTGGTGTGGAGTGTGGTGCCTTGGTCTGCCTGAGTGTTCACGGCTCCCGGGTCAGGTGGTTTAAGATTTTTGGCGTCTGCCTGATCGATCCCAGTGGCTGCCTGGTGGGATCTGGGTCCCTGGGCTCTGTTGGGTCCCCGGCGGGGGTGGTCGCCCCTGGGTCCCGGGTCGCTGGGTTCCGGGCTCGGCCGGCTTGGGGGTGGAAGGCTGCGGGCGGGCCTGTGGGCTTGCTGCTGATATCCCCTGGGACTCTGCTGGCTGCTGGTTGTGATCCCCCGGGGCAATCCTCTGCACCTCTCGAGAGGGGGTGGGGGCTTTTCTGGTTGCAGTCTCCCTGAGGTCCCTGAGCTCTGGGACAGTTCCTGGATCTCTGGGACTTGGAGCTCCTTCCATCTCCTACACATCTTTGGGGGGCAGATCTGTGGCCACTCACACTCTATTGGAGAAACCTTACATAAACAAGCGCATGTACACACACATGGTGCTCTCATAAGTATGGGCTTGGGCACGTTCAACACATGTCTTAAGGCTGTGGTTGGCACTAAATGCACTGTGATTTATTATCGTGTGATTCCTCAGTAACACAATGTTGATTTGATATTTCCTCATCAGGCTGACGCAGTGATAGCTTGCTCCTGTTGTATTGTTGTGTGTTGTTTTTGATTGTTTATTTTTGGGGAAGCTCAGCATTTGGGTCAGAATCACCGGAGAAATAACTCATCGTGGCGAGTTGGAAACAGAGCTCAAAGGTTTGGGAGCATTTTATTAAAACAACTGAGAAGCAAGTAGAGTTCAGACTCTGCAAGGTGAAACTCTCGTTTCACGGGAGCACATCAGCGATGCAAGAGCACCTTAAAAGGAAGCACGTGACAGCGGAGAATGAAGAGTCGCCTCTGTAAGGTTTCCTCTTGTTAGCTGCTAGCATCATAGGTGTAACAACAACAGTAGTGATGGTGATGAGATGTTTACAACACGTATGTATGTCACATATTTACTGTAATGTTACAAACGCTAATGATTTATTTAATCCCGCTACGTTACAGAGCTAAAAGAGAGCACTCTTCTTCTACAATGCCCTCTATCAGGCGCTACCTATACAGATGCCACAAAGTCAATTTATAGAGTGGGACCGAGCGATATCAAGGTTCATTTGGGGAAGGAAATGGCCCAGGATTAGATATTAGCATGCTACAGTTAGCCAAGGATAAAGGCAGTCCCAAATTTCAGGCATTATTACTACGCTGCACAGATCAAGGCAGTAATATGCTGGTGCAATGAGAACTATACAGCAAGGTGGAAAGATGTTGAAACTAAATCAGGGACATACCAAGTCCAAAAGCTAATGGGGGGTATAGAAATATACAGAAGAGAGGAAAATCAGACACAATCGCTAAACTTACCCTAGAAGTATGGAATACAGTAATGAGGACATATAAATTGGAGAAGGAGACCAGAATATTTTGGTGGCTAGCATGATACTAAATTTCAACCAGGTAAGGAGGATAAAGGTTTTAAGAATTGGACTAGAAAAGGCATCACAGCAATATGTAAAACGTTAGAAAAAGGGGATATACAGATTTTCCAAAAACTAAAAGATCAATTTGCCCTGGAAAGAATATTTAGACATTTACAGGCCAGGGATTACCATAGAGCTCCGGGAGTTGACGTCACTTCTCCCGGCATGCAACAGTTCAAATCGAAACGGCGCCATATTGGCAGGCAGAAGCCGGCAGCTAGACTATTTGTTATTGTCAGAAAACTCAATCAGACGGGAAATATGGTAGATTCCTGCTGTGCCCCAGGATGCAGAACAGACGCGGACGACATAAGGAATGAGCCATCTACACAGGATTCCCCAAGATCCGGAGCGCCGCAAACGTTGGATCATTGTAATAAAACGCGCTAGTGACCGGGCTAAAATGAAACTGTGGGATCCCGAGAGTAAAGGCTTTCACTTATGCAGCGACCGCTTCATATCAGGTACTTAAACCAACGTTTCCTCAACTGTGTATGGTATTTATTTTAAATGCTTTTATTACGATTCTTAGTGGGCTTCCTAAACTTATTTTGGCGGGGCTTTTTCTGTCTTATTACTCACAGCAACAAGTAAACATCACGTAAAACGTTGCCTCGTGAGTTCTGCGTGCTGCCGTTTACGTGTTTTATGATCACAGCAATTAACCGGCTAAGCTGTTTTTACTTTTTAAGCAATGGTTGATCAATTGTCAGATCACACATAAAAACCACTTTAGATTGCTATTATCTGTCTGACCGAGACGGATTTCAGACAGATCCTGAGACGCTCCTGCCTGACATATTTATTTTATTCACGGAAAAAAATCAGACTAGTGATTTCTCTTGGTGTTCAGTTTATACATTCAAACAGCACAGCACTCTATTTAATAAACTACTTACATGTAAATCTATGTTACTTGTCCATCCATCCACCCATTTCCATCCGCTTATCCGGAGTCGGGTCGCGGGGGCAGTAGCCTAAGTCAAGAGGCCCTGACTTCCCTCTCCCCAGCCACTTGGGCCAGCTCCTCCGGGGGAATCCCAAGGGGTTCCCCGGCCAGGTCCGGTAAGAAGTCCGCTCCGACAGCTTCTGGCGTTTTTAAAAAGTATCCCAGGGGCACGGTAAGGGTCGGAGATGTTTAGTCCATTTAATTTCTGACTATATAAAACGATTTCTTCGGTTTTAAAGTGGGAAGTAAACTCCGATGAAGTAAAATCCAAGCCGATCCAGTTCATTTCATTTACCTTTGTTGCCTGCCAACATGGCGTCTACTCTCTGAGAGTCACGTGACGTCTGGAGCTCTCTAGGAGAGAAATAAAAATAGACCTGACTACAGAGCAGAATGGAATAACTATGAAATTAATTGATGCATACAAAGGGAAGATGGGTGGTCTCAAAAACCTATCAAGCAATGTTGAAGAGCAAGGAGAACTCAACATTAAAGAACGATGGGAGAAAGAGATAGAAACTGAGATGTCTGAAGAATAAAGGTATAATGTGTGTAGGGTGCAACAACCAACCACTGGATCAAGACAGTGGAGTGAGTTTAGTTGGAAAAACACTATTAGATACTTTATAATCCCATGAGAGGAGGATATGCACCAGATCAGATGGGATGCTGGAGATGTGGACAAGGGGGGGCAGATCACACTTATCCTGGAAGAGTCAGAAACTGGAAGAATACTGGCAGGGAGTATAGAAAGTACTAAAAGAGGTATTAGGGTATGAGGTGCCCGAGACACCCCTAGTACTACAATATTTAGGGAATCTGACAGGACAGATACCTTATAAAAGCTCTGCTAGCAGCAAGCAAGAAAACTATAACAAGAAAATGGAATAAGACTCAACCTCCTCCAGAGGAACAATGGTTGAATACTAGGGCCCGACCGATATATCGCCCGACTGATATATCGGCCGGCCGATATATCAGTCGGGCGATATTGGGGTCATTAACACTATCGGCCAAAATGATGGCCGATATTGCGCTACCTATCCAGCAGATGGTGCCAGCTTCAAGAACTCATGTTGTGTGGCTCCACTCCTCGGGGGGTGGAGCCACTGACACAGCACACATGCAGGGGAGCAGCAGGAGCAATTCAGTCAAGCAAGTCTTCAGTTTTAAGCATATTTATTCTGTCAGTGGTAAGTTGAACGGTAAAATAAGCAGCTGGGAGATGAGGAGGGGCGGTAATACGACGAGAAAATAAACATTCCTCTCTACAATTATTTTATCAGCCTTATATTTTATATAAGGTTTGTAAAAGTTCACCAAGTTAACTTCCACAGAGTGTTACTTTGTTACAAAGCACAAGTATTAAGTTTTATTTATTGCTGCATTTTTATTGTTTTAACATTCTTATAGAGATCTTCTGTCCCTAAACGTGTGTGTGTTGTTAGATTCCCCAGAGTTAGCAAGTCAGAAAATACATGTTGTAACCAGATGTTTTAGCTTAAAGCAATGGAAGGGAAGGCTTGCATTCACCTACATAAAAACCACTACAATGTATGTGAATTCACTTACGTTGTTTTATGCTAAACTAAGAAAACCAACTGCTGCCAGGTCATATTGGGCTGGTTATAAAATGCTTTTTCTGACTTGTCTAACTCTGGGGAATCTTAACAAGACACGACTTTACTGAGTGGTGGAATATTCCTTTAAGTTAAAATGTATTTGTGGAAACCACAGTTTGCAAGAAAAAACTTCAATGTTAGATTTATGCTGCGACTGAGTTTGTGTGTCTTGTTGTTTTTGACATCTGCTAAATAATTCTTATTTGCATTACTTGGAAACCCGAGTGAGTTATGGAGACAGTTCTTTGGTGTGTAATAGAGAAATACAGTCGTGTAAAAACCTCTTTGCCCCCTTCCTGATTTCTTATTCTTTTGCATGTTTGTCACACAAAATGTTTCTGAGCATCAAACACATGTAACCGTTAGTCAAAGATAACACAAGTAAACACAAAATGCAGATTTGAAATGGTTTTTATTATTTAGGGAGAGAACAAAATCCAAACCTACATTGCCCTGTGTGGAAAAGTAATTGCCCCCTGAACCTAATTACTGGTTGGGCCTCCCTTAGCAGCAGTAACTGCAATCAAGCGTTTGCGATAACTTGCTATGAGTCTTTTACAGCGCTCTGGAGGAGGTTTGGCCCACTCATCTTTGCAGAATTGTTGTAATTCAGCTTTATTTGAGGGTTTTCTAGCATGCACCGCCTTTTTAAGGTCATGCCATAGCATCTCAATAGGATTCAGGTCAGGACTTTGACTAGGCCACTCTAAAGTCTTCATTTTGTTGTTCTTCAGCCATTCAGAGGTGGATTTGCTGGTGTGTTTGGGTCATTGTCCTGCTGCAGCACCCAAGATGCTTCAGCTTTAGTTGACCAACAGAAGGCCGGACGTTCTCCTTCAGGATGTTTTGGTAGACGGTAGAATTCATGGTTCCATTTATCACAGCAAGCCTTCCAGTTCCTGAAGCAGCAAAATAACCCCAGACCATCACACTACCACCACCATGTTTTACTGTTGGTATGATGTTCTTTGTCTGAAATGCTGTGTTACTTCTACGCCAGATGTAACGGGACATTTGCCTTCCAAGAAGTTCAACTGTTGTCTCATCAGTCTACAAGGTATTTTCCCAAAAGTCTTGGCAATCATTGAGATGTTTTTCAGCAAAACTAAGATGAGCCCTAATGTTCTTTTTGCTTAACAGTGGTTTGCGTCTTGGAAATCTGCCATGCAGGCCATTTTTGCCCAGTCTCTTTCTGATGGTGGAGTCGTGAACTTTGACCTTAACTGAGGCAAGTGAGGCCTGCAGTTCTTTAGAAGTTGTCCTGGGGTCGTTTGTGACCTCTCGGATGAGTTGTCTCTGCGCTCTTGTGGTAATGTTGGTCGGCCGCCCACTCCTGGGAAGGTTCACCACTGTTCCATGTTGTTGCCATGTGTGGATAATGGCTCTCACTGTGGTTCGCTGGAGTCCCAAAGCTTTAGAAATGGCTTTATAACCTTTACCAGACTGATAGATCTCAGTTACTTTTGTTCTCATTTGTTCTTGAATTTCTTTGGATCTTGGCATGATGTCTAGCTTTTGAGGTGCTTTTGGTCTACTTCTCTGTGTCAGGCAGCTCATATTTAAGTGAGTTATTGATTGAAACAGGTGTGGCAGTTATCAGGCGTGGGGGTGGCTACAGAAATTGAACTCAGGTGTGAAACACCACAGTTGGATCTTTTAACAAGGGGGGCAATTACTTTTTCACACAGGGCAATGTAGGTTCTGATTTTGTTCTCTCCCTAAATAATAAAAACCATCATTTCAAAAGTGCATTTTGTGTTAACTTGTGTTATCTTTGGCTAACGCTTAAATGTGTTTGATGATCAGAAACATTTTGTGTGACAAACATGCAAAAGAATAAGAAGTCAGGAAGGGGGCAAATAGTTTCTCACACCACTGTAAGTTTGCATCAAAAAGGCAGAGAATGAAGGATTTAAGCTTAAGAACATTTTAATTTTATTTCCTTTTTTTTTGTGAGGGAGATTTATCGGCCATATATCGGCCTTTGTTAAAAGTTTTATATCGGTATCGGTCGGGCCCTATTGAATACGGTGGAGAAGATGTCTGACATGGATAGAATTACACATATACTGAAGACACATTTAGGGAAATTTCAGTCAAAATGGAAAAAATGGGAAGAATATAAAAAGAAAACAGGGAAATGACCCCACAGATAAAGGATCACTAGGCCAAGCAGAGAGGATGTGCATATGTTCAAAAGTATGGACCTCCATGTCACCTGTTGGGGTTTAATGTGGATTTAGTTTCCATTGTTTGTATTACTACATCCCTGTGAAAGTTCACAGAGTAGTACTTTAGCTTTAAACCAGAGTGCTGCTCCGTCACAGCATCATGATTCATTACCCAGAATTCCAGTGTGAGTGAGAAGTAGAGGATGAACACGCTCCTTCTCAGCCGTTAACATTTCACACAAAAACAGGCTAACATCAGGAGCAGAGGAACATCTGCCTGCTCCTCCCAAACCCGACTAAGTCCTCCTCCCCGCTGATGCATCGAGGAGCTTTAGAGGCGGGCCTGTCCCAGATGACAGGGTGGTGATGCTTTCCTGCAGCGCAGACGCTTCAGCCCACTGGCCAACGTGACTTCATACAGAAACGTTTCTTTGACTAAACAAATCTCCTCGTCCTGCTTAAGAATGAGCTCATGTCTAAGGAATCTTCAGTGGGATTTCATCCAACTGGATGGTTTCTGTTACATAAAATCCACTTACAGAGTTTTAAATGACATCACTGCATAACCACAATAACCAGAGATGTGTGCCGATTTCTGATTGGTACACAGCTGGGACCTGCTGATAGCTACTTAGTCTGATTTTTTATTTGAATCTCTTTGATCCGACTCTGACAAACAGTTTTAAGCATCCTTGCACACCGAGTGGACTCAAATTAAACTGAAATCAACACAAATGACGCTTCTTCAAAAATGTTAAGCAACAGAACTTTGGTGCTAACGAAGCTGTAGGGCTGACACAACGTTAAAGCCTAGTTTATGCTTCTGCGGAGACATGCAACGCCATTATCCGTGCTTGCAAGGGCTCTCCAGCAGGGTCGCGAGGACAGACGGAGTTGAGCCCTCTTTTCTAAACATCTGTCCATGAGACAGAGAGCGCAAGCTTGTGATTGGTTAGGACGCCACTTTCATCAACAGCATCGCCATTGCACTCTCAAAATCATAAAGAGAGAGTAAGATATCTAGCAGCAGACACTTAGCAGCTTGAAGAATAGCTTGAGTAAAAACTCTAAAAATATGAACGTTTGATTCACTCATGAAATGAGTTAAAAAGATATGCTGCAAAGATTTTCTACGTGAATGGAAATGATGGGAAATGAAATATAGGTTTAGAGGTCGCGAGCGCATGAAGGGGTGGAGCTGAAGCAGAAGCATAAACTAGGCTTAATGCTAAAGCTACTGCAGTGATAATGCTAGCCTGGCAAACCATCCTATGTGAATCTCCACTCACCTAAAGGATTATTAGGAACACCACACTAATACGTGTTAGACCCCCTTTCACCTAAGTGTTTTACTCCCCAGAAGAAGCTACAACGATGTTCTGCTGAGCTGTGGTGGCCTCATGGAGGGGGCCATCGTCTAGCACACTGCTGCTAACCACTAAAACATTCTCCCTCTCCTGATGTTGGCTTTTTACTTTCCTTGACGTTGGATGTGCTACTACTAGTTTACCCGTTTAACTATAGATCCACTAGGATAAATACAATAAAGTTTATCTCTCACCAAATAGAATATTTACTAAGAAATCACAATGTAACATGTGTGTGTGTGCGTGCGTGTGTGTGTGTGTGTGTGCGTGCGTGCGTGCTCTCCATCGCCAGTGAGTCGTGGAGGATGGCTGCTTTTACTGAGCCAGGACCCTCTGGAGGTTTCTTCCTGTTAAAAGGGAGTTTTCCTCTCCACTGTCGCTGCATGCTTGCTTAGTATGAGGATTGCTGTAAAGACTCTGACACTAGTCAGTGACTCGATGCGACCTGCTGGGTTCCTTATATAGGAAACTTGTTACTGATTGGCTTAATGACCTGACCTGTGTTGTTTACTGTGTGCAGGTCCTTGAGACGACTCTGGTCCTGATTTGGTGCTTTATTAATAAACCGAACTGAACTTGAATTTAATTGAATTGAACGGCCTTAATTCTACGCGGCGTTGATCCAACAAGGTGCTGAAAGCGTCTTTAGAAATGTTGGTCCATACTGATAGGACAGCATCTTGCAGCTGATGGAGATGATGGGGATGCACATCCAGGGCACGAAGCTCCCGTTCCTCCACATCCCAAAGATGCTCTATCGGGGTGAGATCTGGTGACCGTGGGGGTCGTTGTAGTACAGTGAACTCATCGTCATGTTCAAGAAACCAGTTAGAAATGACTGGAGCTTTATGACACGGTGCATTATCCTGCTGGAAGTAGCCATCAGAGGATGGGTACATGGTGTCATGAAGGGATGGACATGGTCAGAAACAATGCTCAGGTAGCCCGTGGCATTTAAACCATGCCCACCATGTGGTTAACTCATTCACTGCCATTGACGACTAAAGTCGTCACTAGCGTGTTTTTACTGTGTGGGCGTCGGACGAGCCCCCGCACCGTGAGAACAAACATCCCAGCTCTAAAGCCGATCTTCATCCGCGTACGTCACACATCACGTGATCAGGAAGCAGAACATCCATGTGTTAGGAGATCGTTTTGGGCCGCTGCTGTAAAAAAAAAAGTTAGGGCGAACCGGAAAAGCTTCTGCCGATCACAATTCAGCAACGGATTATGAAAGAACGGATAACGCTCGAAATGCACGGTTTCTTCCTGACGTAAGAGGGGAGTCTCCACTTTGTTTTGGTTGTTTTAGCGTCGACATCCTCCTAGCGCGCAACGTTCTGTCACTCTTAAAAAAACAGTAAAAACGGCGAGAAACTGGCAGCGAATGAGTCAAGTAATTGCAAGAACTACTTTTGGTTTTTAGAGATTGTAACTAATTTTTTATACTGGTGCTACAACTTTTTGTTCAACACTACAAAAACTATGACCTTCGTAGCACCAGTGCTATAAGCTAAAAATGTTAACATACAGCCCTGGGGCTAATATCGAATTACTTCCGATATCGATATCGGAACATACGTAGATTTGATACCAAATTTGTTGAAATCGCTGAAAATTTCAAGTACTTTAAAAGGTTCAAAAACGTATGGAAGCAGAAAAAAGCAAAACAGGATCACTATAATCTCCTGATGTTTATAGCAATCAAACAATTAGGGGTGCAGAGTCTGGATTGTCCTGAGCGTGGTGTAGGCACTGCTAGCAGACGATCCTGTGATGACCGGAGCGGCCGAGCCGAGACGTAAGCCTTTGCAAGAGGATTCAGGTAGATGGGAGCCGTACCGTCTTGGACTTTGTATGCTAGTGTTAGCAACTTGAATTTGCTGAAGGTGGCGCTATACGGTGGTATTTAGGCAGAATTTTTCTTTTTTAAAGAAAATGCACCAAAATGCTAAAATAATGAACACACACATTTAAAACACTATTAGACACTCATTTATACAGTTCATCAGCAAAAAAAGTTAATTTAGACGTTACTTGCTCTTTAAATAACTAGTATTAAAGGTGAATACACCAATATTTGCACAAGAATAATATTTGTTGTAAACTCTCAGTGACACACTTTGCGGGGGGGCATTTAATTTTTCTTGGTGTCTGGAAAAACATCTGCAGGGCCTGAGGTCTGATTACAGAATCATTTTAAATTTTAACAGTGGAAGACTGCAGGAGGGAGCGGTAAAATACAGGGGTCGTCAGCAAAAACAAGAAACTTTATGAGTCTGATGAAACCCGCTGATTTTCCATCAGGCAGTCACGGGGCAGCTCCAACGACCCAGTGGCTGTGTAAACTAGCAGTGGGTCAATGTTATCGAGCTCAGTCCGGCTCGGCAGAGGGTGAACGAGGTGAAGTTTTAATTCTCCCATTTTTCCCAGGTGAAGAGCTAAAATTAATATCAGACTCTGCCAATAAAAGGGCTCTCAAACAATTCATATGTAAATATTTTGCATATTTTATTTCCATAGTCATTTTTATACTGGCTTAAAAATACTTCATTAAGTCTACTAAGCAGGGGTGTAGAAGGTGTTTAACAGGGCCAGCCCACTAATGGTCTTGGACCAAAATAAAGGGGGCAGAAGGAGATGTTTCTCCAGACGACAAGAAAAATTAAATGCCAAGTACCCGTACAAAGTGTGTCACTGAGAGTTTCAAACAAAAATTATTCTTGTGCAAATATTCGTGTATTTACCTTTAATACTAGTTATTAAAATGCAGCAGTTGCTGGATTGGTGCAGTTCAGAGTGGAGTGCATCAAATAAAACGATATTAACATAAAGGTGAGACGTGTCCCCCCCCCCCCACACACACACACACAGCTGGAAAATTCCTAGGGGAAACACTGGGTGCTCCTGCTTTAGCTTGAACCAACTGCAGATTGAGGAGCTAGACTTTCGAAAACACAAACAGACGTAGTTGCATCGGGGCAGCAGTAGCTCAACAGGTTGAGCGGGTTGTCCAGTAATCGGAAGGTTGCAGGTTCGATCCCGGCTCCAGACAGAGAATTCTGCTGTTGTGTCCTTGGGCAAGACACTTAACCCACCTTGCCTGCTGGTGGTGGTCGGAGGGACCGGTGGCACCTGTGCTCGGCAGCCTCGCCTCTGTCAGCGCGCCCCAGGGCAGCTGTGGCTACATCGTAGCTCATCCCCACCAGTGTGTGAATGTGTGTGTGAATGGCTGAATCATGCACTGTAGGGTAAAGAGCTTTGGAGTCCTTACTCTGAGAGGCGCTGTACAAGTGCGGGTCATTTATCATCATCCTTGTTTTGGCGTATCTTCACTGGGAGCCCGTGACCTCCCGTACCTTCCTGCATGTCGCCCTATGTGCCGGTGCACTCTCTGAGGTCAGCTGACTGCTTGCTGCTGGTAACCCCCCATGTGAACTATAGAGCCAGGGGAGTGGGCCTCTGTGTCTGTCGCACCTGTCCTTTGGAACGCCCATCACCAAACGGCAGTCTTCATCTGTGAACATCTTAGGTGTGTTCTTGCTGTGTCTTTGTAAATCCATGCTTTTGTTCTTTTTTAAACACAGAAACAGTTTTGTTTACCTGTTTGTAGCTACAGTTTCGCCAACAGCTGCCGGCTTCAGGGGCGGCGTTAGGCCCGGCTACTTGGGCTGAAGCCCCGGATCTTTCATGATAAGCCCCGGATCTAAATCGCGGAAGTAACATGCAGTACCAAAGTCCAACAGAGAGAGCGCAGCTGGCAGTAGTTTGTAAAGTCCCATTAGTCTCCGCATTTGACCCATCCCCTGGGGGAGCGCTCGGGAACTATTTGGTGGCTTAACCCCCCAATCCAACCCCTTAATGCTGGGTCCCATTTTTCTCAAAATCTTTGGTATGGTCCGACCAGGAGTCGAACCCCTGATCTCCCGATCTCAGGGCGGACACTCTACCACTAGGCCACTCAATCAGTGTACAGCCTGCCTGAGCCTCCACCACTGAAGAAAAGCTCTTCAGCAGCTGGCTTCTTCTACACTCTCTGTCTGAAACGCATGAGTGAAGATGGACATAAGGACGTTTTTTTAGACCAAAAGTACAACGACAGAACCCCAGCTTTGATGAGACTGGTGTTGACTCAGGTTTGTGAGTCTTATTAGAAAATATTTGTTGTGCTGCTGGTTTGCCTAAAGTTAGCTTACTGTCAGGTAAAGTTGTTGGAGAAAGAAGGGAATATTTACTATCATCTCACACTAAACACTAACAGGAACAATACTCTGCCCTGAATATGCTGAATATGTAGCTTCAGATTAAACATTATGTGGTACAAGATATATATATATATATATATGATGTTGACTAGTGCGTGTCACGTGTGTGCGCGCATGCGTGTGTGCGCGCGTGCGTG
>SSNQ01000164.1:353520-368161 GCA_006942095.1 Nothobranchius kuhntae | reverse complement strand
ATTTCAAAATGCTCTAAAATGGAAAATTACTGTTTCCACCAGGGGCGGCGTTAGGCCCGGCTACTTGGGCTGAAGCCCCGGATCTTTCATGATAAGCCCCGGATCTAAATCGCGGAAGTAACATGCAGTACCAAAGTCCAACAGAGAGAGCGCAGCTGGCAGTAGTTTGTAAAGTCCCATTAGTCTCCGCATTTGACCCATCCCCTGGGGGAGCGCTCGGGAACTATTTGGTGGCTTAACCCCCCAATCCAACCCCTTAATGCTGGGTCCCATTTTTTTCAAAATCTTTGGTATGGTCCGACCAGGAGTCGAACCCCTGATCTCCCGATCTCAGGGCGGACACTCTACCACTAGGCCACTCAATCAGTGTACAGCCTGCCTGAGCCTCCACCACTGAAGAAAAGCTCTTCAGCAGCTGGCTTCTTCTACACTCTCTGTCTGAAACGCATGAGTGAAGATGGACATAAGGACGTTTTTTTTAGACCAAAAGTACGGCGACAGAACCCCAGCTCTGATGAGACTGGTGCTGACTCAGGTTTGTGAGTCTTATTAGAAAATATTTGTTGTGCTGCTGGTTTGCCTAAAGTTAGCTTACTATCAGGTAAAGTTGTTGGAGAAAGAAGGGAATATTTACTATCATCTCACACTAAACACTAACAGGAACAATACTCTGCCCTGAATATGCTGAATATGTAGCTTCAGATTAAACATTATGTGGTACAAGATATATATATATGATGTTGACTAGTGCGTGTCACGTGTGTGCGCGCATGCGTGTGTGCGCGTGTGCGTGTGTGCGCGTGCGCGCGCGTGTGTGCGCGTGTGTGTTAAGCCCCGGATCTTCTTCAGTCCTAAATCCGCCCCTGGCCGGCTTCTTCAACCATCAGCGTCAGCCTGAAGAAGCCGGCAGCTGTCGGCGAAACTGTAGCTACAAACAGGTAAACAAAACTGTTTCTGTGTTTAAAAAAGAACGAAAGCATGGAGTCTTCATCTGTCTCTGTCTTCAAATCAAGACTGAAGACTCATTTCTGTGACTCGGCTTTTGGATCATTACCCTTTTACCGCTCGTTTTTATCCGTTATTTATTAAACAGATCTGATTCTCTGCCTAACCTTCTGTAAGGCGCTTTGGTCAGCTCTCACGCTGTGATGAAATGTGCTTCCCAGACCACGTAGTCTGTAGCACTCATTAGAGCTACTCAGAAGATGACCGTGGCTGGTATCAGTGATCGGCAGCAACAACCGGATCAGAGCATCTCTAGCCACACTCGTTTACCAGAACAAAAGGTTGATGTGGGAGTGACTAGCGCTTTAATACAGACAATGTTGTCAGCTGTTGATTTTTCATTCACCTCTGCTGTATATTCAGTACTCTGTTGGTTTATTACGTTTGGTTAAGGTTTGATTTTGACACTGAGCAGAGCACACTTTTAAGACTCAGGTGGTTAAGTTCGGTGTTGAAAAGGTGAATAGTCTCAGATGATGTGCATCCACTGTTATTAGACACATTTAGCATGCAACTAAAACATCTGTATTTGCATCAGACCTAGAATAAAAACTGCTTTTGCCATGAATGTGTGAAGTGTTTAGAAATCACACGTGAGCCTAAAGTTCAGATTTAACCCAGTAAACATGAGAACTGCTCTCAGACTTCTGTATTTGAAATATTTAAGGCGGAATAATTTTATAACGTCTAAGCCTGTGTGTAATCACCGAGTTACTTTAATGCTGAGTAACTATAAAAGTAATCAGTAAAATCAGAAGTGTGTGGGTTAGCTGTAGCCCTGGGTGCGGCCTGACAGGCTAACTCACCGAACCGCCCTCCTGCTGCTCCGCGCTCAGCTTCCTCTTGTTGTTTTCTGTCCTTTTCATCTTTGCCTCCTGATTAAAAACACTCCCTGCGTGTTTTCATGTGTGTTCGGTTCGGTTCTGCTCAGTGACAGACTCCGGTACTGGGTCTACTCCGGACCGCCTTGTCCCCCTCAGCAGCCAGAGCTGCGGATGTTCATGTCCATCCGAACCGAAACCAGCTCCACATCTGTCGAACCCGCACTCTGACCAGCTGTCAGCACCGGCAGCCGCCGGTGTCTCCCTGACAGAACGGTTACACGTGTAGGTTCGAGTTAACGTGGCGAAAAAGATCCATGTGGGTCAGTTCGGTTCCGCCTCCGGCCGCTAACGGTCCGTTGACCCTAACTCAGCGGATAAGTTCGTAAGCTAGCTAAGCTGCCCGCCAAGGTCTACCTGTCTCAAATAACCATAACACCCAAATTCATCACAACACCCATGACCCGTTCAGGCTCGCGTTTGACGGACGGTTAGAGGCGGTTCCGCCCGGTTCCGGGTCAGGCTGGAGCGGGTCTCTCGGGAGGGTCTTTCATCCTCAGATAAACGCTGCGGCTCTGCGCGGGGGCACCGGGGTGAACAGCAGCAGTAGCACGGCACGGTTCGCTTGTTTCCTGTGACCTACTCGGTCAACGGTGTCACGGCGGCTGGCTACTGGAAACAAACTACATCCGCTTCCGGGTTTTCAAAGTAAAATGACTGTTTATTGGCGTGCAGGTGAACCCAAAAATAAGAATCTAGTGCAAAAGTCCATTCATGTCAGTAATCCAGGTCAGACTGAGAGACAGTCTAAAAGCACAGGAACCATATTTTGTCATTTATAAAACCCCAGGGAATCCGTCTCAAGGGTTCTCAGTCTGGTTTTAAATGGATTCAAGGAGATAAACTGGGTTCACTTCCAGTGTTCCTGCAGCCTGGTCCATGCAGAAGGAGCAGAGTGAGCCAAAGCCTTTTAGCCCAGTTTGGTGTGAGCAAACAGAACACAGAGTAACAGCTGATGGTTGTACCAGACTGTCAGACATTACACTTCTCTGTGAGATTAAGTCACAGATGAAGTTGAGTAATCCAAGCATGGCCTCATAATATCTACTCCTATCCCTGATTGTATTTGTCTGTATAAAATCAGCATTGTTTTGATCATTATAGGTCATATAATCTCTTAGATGTGGAAGAGCCTTTCCACCGTGTTCCCTGGGTAGCTGCAGCGTTGAGGATTTTATTCTTGGTCTCTTTCCATTCCAGACAAACCTGGATATAATCTTATCTCGTGTTTAAATCTCTCCTGTGGGATCTAAACTGGGAGAGCCTGAAAGAGATATAATAACCTAGGGAGGATGATCATTTTTATTACTGAATTAGTTGAATTTAGATCTAATGTGAGGGTCGTCCGCATACTTATGTTTTATGTGTGTCTTCATATTATAATTAGCTGTATATAAAGACTTAAATTTCTTGGTTATTGTTACTCCAAGATATTTATAGGTTTTAAATGTCGTCTTGGTTCTGATATCTTTGGATGGTGTGCAGTTAAATGACAATACCTGGGTTTTGGTGACAGTAATTTAATTACCCACATGGTGGGGAAGAAAGCAATTATCACAAACAAGGAATAATACTTTAGAGGGGTTACCTAAGTATACTATAATGTCATCTGCAAATATACTTATGATATGCTCTCTTTCCTTGACAACAGCTCCTCTTAGCTCCTCTCCCGCACCGCTGGGCCACGACCCAGAGCAAGCCAAGAAGAGAGGCCAAAGGCAGCATCCCTGGAAAGTACCGCCCTCTAGTTTTATTGGGCTTGTTAGACTACCGTTGATTTTTAACCTTGCAATAGGATTTTGGTAGATCAGTTCCATGCATGTAATCGAATCCTTAATAAATCCAGATCTTTTCAGTACTGCATACAGGAAGTTCAGCGTCCAAACTCGTCAGGATAGCTTCGCTTTTTTGAGTTTGCATAGAATCAGTTTAATGTAAGGTTCTTCTGACGCTGTCTAGCGTTCTACGGATGAATCCAGTTTGTTGTTCTTCACTCAGGTCTGTCATAATTTTAGATAACCTCTCTCCGTGAGCTTGGGATTTGGCCGGTCTGGATGATGACAGCAGTGTTGGTATCAGTTGGTCCCTAAAGCTCCTGCACCTCTCTGCTGGAAGTCCACCACTCCCGGGGTTTTATTAGCTTCCAGCTGAGATATGGCTCGTTTGTTATCGGGGCTGAAAGTTTACTTTCTTGCTCGGTTCCTGTTATGGGTAGGTCTAGACTAGAGAATGACGAAATCTTGTTTTTTCTAGATCACTTGAGGATGATGGTGTCATGTCCTGTGCTCCTCGTCTCCCCAGTTCATTCCATGTTTACCCGCCTGGGTGTCCTTGTCCTCCCTGTCCCTTCCATACCCCGTGTCCCCTAGTCTCCGGTCCCCTCATTTATCATTCAGACTTTTACTTTATTTCTTATATTTTCTACAGCCAACCTTTGTTTAGTGAAGTTCCCCAGCTTTCTGCTCATGTTTTCTATCTAGTCCATCATCTAGTTATAATCTTATTGTTTTTGTTGGGTAATTTTATCAATCCAAGATTATCTTAGGGGAAGTCTAATGCACAAGGGGGTTATAGTAATCAATCAATCAACACCAATACCAATCCTCAACAACCAATTTAGACTTTGCAAAGTGGAGAGGAAAATCAATACACACCAAGCACGGGTCTCAGTTCACGCTCCACACATTTCACATTCCTTAGACTCTCAGGCGGGAAAGCTGTGAAGGGAGTCTGAACTCTAAAGCTCCAGGTGCACCCTAAATCAACAAAGCAATTTCTAGACTTTCTCAAGGGAGTTTTACTGATAAATGTCGGTTCTGAGGCAAGGTCAATCCTCCTTGTAGGAACTAGCGGAGACTGGTATCTGTACACAGGACGAAGCTGCGTTTTAATAAGGCACCAGATGTTTAGCAGTCAAGACATTAATATTAGTTCAATAATAATTTCAGATTTTACTAAACAGCTTTCTCTGGTTTAGTTCGGGTCTCTTGTGTTTCTGTGTTGCCTCCATTTCCCCTCAGTGCCTGTTAGCCAATCACACCTGTCCCCTGTCTCCCTCACCTCCTCAGCCTATTTAAACCCAGCTCTACCCTTTACTCTTTGTTGGTTCCTCCTGCTCCTGCTCCTTCTGCTCCTGCTCCTCCTCCTCCTTCTCCTGCTCCTCCTCCAAACTCCCATTCCCTGACAGGTGGTGGTTTATGATGGCAGATGAAGTTTTCCATCCAACTGGTCTACTCTTGATTGGAGGCACCATGATCATTCGTTTGCTCTATGACATCATCAGGTGGACGATTCAAATAAATGCTTACGATGGCAACATATTCTTAATATTGTCTTAAATCGGCCTTTTAATATCCTGTCTGGTTCAAAGGAGAACATGGGGGTTTGCTGTGGTGGTGTAACTGTAATAATGCGGTAACGCTTCCTTTTACAGTACCCTAATTACTAAGTACTTACATGGTAATTACATAGTAAGTTAAAGTGTATTATTATTTCTGAGTTTTTAAACGGTTATTACCATGTAACTGAGGTTCAATTCTAGTTTTTGTTTTATTAATCATTCCCAGTAAATACTGCTTTACACAATACACTGTTTTTACATTTATACACTTTAATTACACAATAATACACTTTAACTTACTTTGTAATTACCATGTAAGTACTTGGTAATTGGGAGACTGTACAAGGAAGCGTTACCAATAATGCTTATGTTACACTAGTTGTAATAAATGCATAACAGTCACAAGGGTGATACTTGATGTGTGGTGCTTCAAGTAGAATAAATGACTTATGTTCATGACACTAACAACTGCACTCTGAATATGATCTGGAGGTTAATATTTATACGATGACTGCTTAACACAGGAAAGTGCATAGAAATAGGGAGGCGGTTGTGATGTGAACATGCTCATGACCCTAGGGAGAATATCCTTTGTTTTTATTCAAAAATAACAGCCTTTCCACCGTGCTGGGCTTACGATGGTTGCTCTTCTTTGAAGTGATTTCACCTGCTTTAGAAAATATCCTTTCGCAGGGCACAGAAGAAGCAGGGGCAGCCAGAAAAACCACAGCAAGTTTCAACAAGTTGGGATAAACAAGCCTGTGTCCAACCCAGTGCTCCAGGGAATTCTCTAGTCTTCCCAAGTTAGGTTGGTGAAGGTATTTCTGTAGCTCCACTGTTGCATCAGCAGTGAGATTTGGGCTCTTTGTCTCCAGGACTGTGGTGTCCGAACAATGCCATGGTTTGCTACCTAAAACAGAATGTTAGTGACTAAATACAATAAAATAATCCTAATGTGTCCATGTGCCTAGAGTCACAGGCTGAGAAGCTGCTACTGCTGATGAAGATGAAGCTGTTGCTGATGATGAAGCTGCTGATGATGAAGATGAAGCTGCTGCTGATGAGGATGAAGCTGCTGATGATGAAGATGAAGCTGCTGTTGCTGATGAAGCTTCTGATGATGAAGATGAAGCTGCTGATGATGAAGATGAAGCTGCTGATGATGATGAAGATGAAGCTCTGTTGCTGATGAAGCTGCTGCTGATGATGAAGATGAAGCTGCTGCTGATGAAGATGAAGCTGCTGTTGCTGATGAAGCTGCTGCTGATGATGAAGATTAAGCTGCTGATGAAAAAGATGAAGCTGCTGTTGCTGATGAAGCTGCTGATGATGATGCTGATGAAGCTGCTGATGATGATGAAGATGAAGCTGCTGCTGCTGATGAAGATGACTGCTGCTGCTGATGAAGATGAAGCTGCTGTTGCTGATGAAGCTGCTGCTGCTGATGAAGATGAAGCTGCTGCTGATGATGAAGATGAAGCTGCTGTTGCTGATGAAGCTGCTGTTGCTGATGAAGCTGATGATGATGATGAAGATGAAGCTGCTGCTGATGAAGATGAAGCTGCTGTTGCTGATGAAGCTGCTGATGATGAAGATGAAGCTGCTGTTGCTGATGAAGCTGCTGCTGATGATGAAGATTAAGCTGCTGATGATGAAGATGAAGCTGCTGTTGCTGATGAAGCTGCTGCTGATGATGATGATGAAGCTGCTGCTGATGATGAAGATGAAGCTGCTGTTGCTGATGAAGCTGCTGCTGCTGCTGATGAAGATGAAGCTGCTGTTGCTGATGAAGCTGCTGTTGATGATGAAGATGAAGCTGCTGTTGCTGATGAAGCTACTGATGATGATGAAGATGAAGCTGCTGATGATGATGAAGATGAAGCTGCTGTTGCTGATGAAGCTGCTGTTGCTGATGAAGCTGCTGCTGCTGATGAAGATGAAGCTGCTGTTGCTGATGAAGCTGCTGCTGATGATGAAGATGAAGCTGCTGATGATGAAGATGAAGCTGCTGATGATGAAGATGAAGCTGCTGTTGCTGATGAAGCTGCTGCTGATGATGAAGATGAAGCTGCTGATGATGAAGATGAAGCTGCTGATGATGATGAAGATGAAGCTGCTGTTGCTGATGAAGCTGCTGCTGCTGATGAAGATGAAGCTGCTGCTGATGATGAAGATGAAGCTGCTGTTGCTGATGAAGCTGCTGCTGCTGATGAAGATGAAGCTGCTGCTGATGATGAAGATGAAGCTGCTGTTGCTGATGAAGCTGCTGTTGCTGATGAAGCTGCTGCTGCTGATGAAGATGAAGCTGATTGATGATGTGAACCTGGGATCCAGCAGTGTTGCCAGTGACATCACGCTCATCGACTGCAAAGTGTACAGCTTCTCCTTTAATTGTTTCTTCAGACTCAACCATAGTTGAGCTCTCTGGAGTTAGGACAACTGCTGTTTCTTCATCGTTCAGTGCACGGTGTAGCGTTGATCATAGTGGGATTGCTTTTGATCCAGAAACTCTTTCCTTCAGACAGCTCAGTGGTGGCATCGTTATATGGGGAGAGCATTTTCAGACATGATGTCATACTGTTCTGAGGATAGTGGTGAATGTCAGTGTGCAGGCCAGGTACAGGTTCCTGAGTTCATAAACATGCAGGAGCGTGTGGTATGTGCTGTTCCAACGTGTATCGACCTCTTGAATTAGCTTCAGCGGAGGTCGGCCGGCTTGCTCCTGCAGCTGTAAGCCTCTCCTGATAACTCAGCCAACACAAATGGATTGAGTTGAGCTGTGTCACTGCAGCAGCACCTTGAACAAGACGGTGTATCCAGTTAAAACGAGATAAAGGAACTAACCTTTGCACTTGTACTGCTCTTGAAGTATCCCACATTCTTCCTACAGCTGGGTTGGATCTCAGACAGCCCAGTGTGTGGATCAAGATCAAGTATGTGCCACACAACTGCTGTGATGCAAACGAAGCTCCCTTGCACAACTCCCGTATTTGCTGCCCCATCAGTCACACAGCGTGTAACCTTGTCTGTCATTCCCACGCTGACCTGAGTGCTGCTGTGACTACCAGGTTACAGCAGTGTGTGCACTAGGGAAGTGCTGCACACCTCACACAACAGACTGCAAGGATGTGTTTGAATCGATGAAATGGCTTGTCACCGCTAGATGAGCCTCAGTGTTAATGGAGGTCCATCTGGTGTTAAACTAACTGCAGAAGCCGTTGTCACACTTGGTGTTGTTTTTTCTTTGGACTCCTTGTAGTCCTGACCAGATACCGAGCCACCTCAGCTGGCTCCTCTTGACGTGGAGGAGCAGCAGGTCTACTCTGAGCCCCTCCCAGATGACCAAGCTTCTCACGCTATCTTTGAGGGAGAGCCCAGAGAAAACGTCATCAGGATGTTTTCTCCATAGATGATTATAAACGTTCATTACCTGTCCGATCTGATCTCAGCCTGGTGTTCACTGTGGTCTTTTAATGTGTTATGCCTATGAGTGTGTGTGTGTGTGTGTGTGTGTGTGTGTGTGTGTGTGTGTGTGTGTGTGTGTGTGTGTGTGTGTGTGTGTGTGTGTGGATTGGGGGTGAAACTGTCATGATTGTTTTAAGTGTGGGAAAGGGAGGGAGTGTGGGTTATATGGATCATTTTAATCTGTTAAGCACTTTGTGTTGCTTTCTTTGCATGAAAAGTGCTTTATAAATAAAGCTTGATTGATTTACTCTGTGAAGATGATGATGATGATGAAGATGATGAAGATAAAAGTTTACTTTGTGAAGATAATGATGATGATGATGATGATGATGATGACGAAGAAGATACGTTGTCTCGTCTTCCTCCACTTATCCGGGTCCAGGTCGCGGGGGCAGCATCCCAACTAGGGAGCTCCAGACCGTCCTCTCCCCGGCCACCTCCACCAGCTCCTCCGGCAGGACCCCAAGGCATTCCGCCTTGGCATCACTGCAGACGTTGAACCAATCCGCCTGCCGATCTCCCGATCCCTCCTACCCTCACTCGTGAACAAGACCCCGAGATACTTAAACTCCTCCACTTGAGGTAGGACCTCTCTCCCGACCCAGAGTTGGCAAGCCACCCTTTCCCAGTCGAGAACCATGGTCTCAGATTTGGAGGTGCTGATCCTCATCCCAGCCGCTTCACACTCGGCTGTGAACCTACCCAGCAAGAGCTGAAGGTCAGAGCTGGATGAAGCTAGGAGGACCACATCATCCGCAAAAAGCAGAGACAAGACTCTCCTGCCACCAAACTCAACACACTCCACACCACGGCTGCGCCTAGAAATTCTGTCCATAAAAGTAATGAACAGAACCGGTGACAAAGGGCAGCCCTGGCGGAGTCCAACCCTATGAAGATGATAAACGTTTACTCTGTGAAGATGATGATGATCACCTCCTTGAACCGTCACCTTATCGTGGTGGAGGAGTTTGAGTGCCCTAATGATCCTAGGAGCTATGTTGTCTGGGGCACTTTGTGCCCCTGGTACACTGTAAACCCTAAAGTTCTAAATGATCAAATATATTGAGTAGATAAAACTCATAATTTAAAAAACTGTTTTTAGAACTCAAATGTGTTGAGCTTGTTCAACATTTTTCTTGTTTTAAGTACATAGAACTCAAACGTTTTAATTAATCTGAACTATTTCTTTTTTTTAAGTAAACATAACTTAATTTTAATGAGTAATATTAACCAAAGAAAGATCGATTTATTATGTTATGTTTCTATATTATTCCATTCATCTTTACGTCAACCCTAAAGTGTGTCTGATAAACAGACTTGTATATTATTTTAAATATTTGTGGATTTACAAGAAAAACAACCACAAACTAGCAATTGTGTTGGATTTCAGGAACAATAAACAACTGGTGGGCGTGGTGCATTGTGGGTAGTCATATTTTCAGTTATTTTGGTCTATTTTGGGGTGTTTATGCATGTTTATTGTGGATGATTGTTGTTCTCAGTTATTATTTCGTTCAGTGTTGCAGATGTGATGTTACTTTTTGTATCATGTTGGCACCATAAGTGAGGAGGTTGGTCAAAGTAATGCTGTACGGCTGTGCTGTCCCATTGTTATTAATACTGTGGTTGTTCACACTCTTGACTTGACTTGACTTTGAGTGTTCCACTTTTATTTGCTGTTAGCATCTAAGGGTGTGTGATTCATGATCTGGTGTTAATTACTGCCTTGACCAGCCTGCCACATTGTCACTTTTAAGTAAATTCAGCTTATTTGGGTTAGGGTTTAATAGGTCCATTTAGAGTTCGTATAAGTTATATTATTAAGTTAGTAAAAACATGTAATAAAGTTCAATCAAAATGAAATACGCAAGTTTAGTGAAATAAAGCTTTGTAAGTTGCTTATGTGCTAAGTTATAGGTTGGATGTAGTTAAATGCTTTGATTTTATTCAGGTCATATTTTTTAAATTATGGTTAACTTATAGTTTTTAGATAAGTTAACTTAAAAATTATTAGGTAATCAGTTTCCTCATGAATTTTGAGTTCAGTGAACTTATTCGAGGTTACAGTGTACAGTTGAACTTTTGAGTTGATTGGATGANTTTTCTAGATCACTTGAGGATGATGGTGTCATGTCCTGTGCTCCTCGTCTCCCCAGTTCATTCCATGTTTACCCGCCTGGGTGTCCTTGTCCTCCCTGTCCCTTCCATACCCCGTGTCCCCTAGTCTCCGGTCCCCTCATTTATCATTCAGACTTTTACTTTATTTCTTATATTTTCTACAGCCAACCTTTGTTTAGTGAAGTTCCCCAGCTTTCTGCTCATGTTTTCTATCTAGTGTGTTCTTCCATCATCTAGTTATAATCTTATTGTTTTTGTTGGGTAATTTTATCAATCCAAGATTATCTTAGGGGAAGTCTAATGCACAAGGGGGTTATAGTAATCAATCAATCAACACCAATACCAATCCTCAACAACCAATTTAGACTTTGCAAAGTGGAGAGGAAAATCAATACACACCAAGCACGGGTCTCAGTTCACGCTCCACACATTTCACATTCCTTAGACTCTCAGGCGGGAAAGCTGTGAAGGGAGTCTGAACTCTAAAGCTCCAGGTGCACCCTAAATCAACAAAGCAATTTCTAGACTTTCTCAAGGGAGTTTTACTGATAAATGTCGGTTCTGAGGCAAGGTCAATCCTCCTTGTAGGAACTAGCGGAGACTGGTATCTGTACACAGGACGAAGCTGCGTTTTAATAAGGCACCAGATGTTTAGCAGTCAAGACATTAATATTAGTTCAATAATAATTTCAGATTTTACTAAACAGCTTTCTCTGGTTTAGTTCGGGTCTCTTGTGTTTCTGTGTTGCCTCCATTTCCCCTCAGTGCCTGTTAGCCAATCACACCTGTCCCCTGTCTCCCTCACCTCCTCAGCCTATTTAAACCCAGCTACCCTTTACTCTTTGTTGGTTCCTCCTGCCCCTGCCCCTGCTCCTTCTGCTCCTGCTCCTCCTCCAAACTCCCATTCCCTGACAGGTGGTGGTTTATGATGGCAGATGAAGTTTTCCATCCAACTGGTCTACTCTTGATTGGAAGCACCATGATCATTCGTTTGCTCTATGACATCATCAGGTGGACGATTCAAATAAATGCTTACGATGGCAACATATTCTTAATATTGTCTTAAAACGGCCTTTTAATATCCTGTCTGGTTCAAAGGAGAACATGGGGGTTTGCTGTGGTGGTGTAACTGTAATAATGCGGTAACGCTTCCTTTTACAGTACCCTAATTACTAAGTACTTACATGGTAATTACATAGTAAGTTAAAGTGTATTATTATTTCTGAGTTTTTAAACGGTTATTACCATGTAACTGAGGTTCAATTCTAGTTTTTGTTTTATTAATCATTCCCAGTAAATACTGCTTTACACAATACACTGTTTTTACAAGTATACACTTTAATTACACAATAATACACTTTAACTTACTTTGTAATTACCATGTAAGTACTTGGTAATTAGGAGACTGTACAAGGAAGCGTTGCCAATAATGCTTATGTTACACTAGTTGTAATAAATGCATAACAGTCACAAGGGTGATACTTGATCTGTGGTGCTTCAAGTAGAATAAATGACTTATGTTCATGACACTAACAACTGCACTCTGAATATGATCTGGAGGTTAATATTTATATGATGACTGCTTAACACAGGAAAGTGCATAGAAATAGGGAGGCGGTTGTGATGTGAACATGCTTATGACCCTAGGGAGAATATCCTTTGTTTTGTTCAAAAATAACAGCCTTTCCACCGTGCTGGGCTTACGATGGTTGCTCTTCTTTGAAGTGATTTCACCTGCTTCGGAAAATATCCTTTCGCAGGGCACAGAAGAAGCAGGGGCAGCCAGAAAAACCACAGCAAGTTTCAACAAGTTGGGATAAACAAGCCTGTGTCCAACCCAGTGCTCCAGGGAATTCTCTAGTCTTCCCAAGTTAGGTTGGTGAAGGTATTTCTGTAGCTCCACTGTTGCATCAGCAGTGAGATTTGGGCTCTTTGTCTCCAGGACTGTGGTGTCCGAACGATGCCATGGTTTGCTACCTAAAACAGAATGTTAGTGACTAAATACAATAAAATAATCCAGTCTTAGTTCTGTGACTGGCTGCCATGGAAAATGGTGGTGAGCCAGCCTCAAAAAGGTGAACAGCCATTCGGTACTCTTTTGGCTCGGTCTCTAACTGGCCTCCCTCCCACCATAAGAACCTAAGGTAGTTTCTGAGATCTGGTGGTACATAAAACCGATGAAACATGGCTTCAATGTCACAAGTAACTGCCACATCTTCCTTTCTGAAGCGGCAGAGAACTCCAAACAGAGAATTTATCAAATCCGGACCTGTCATTAAGGTATCGTTAAGAGACATGCCTTGAAATCAGTCAAAACAGTCAAAAACTACTCTAAGCTTGGTAGGCTTCTTAGGATGATATACACCATGATGTGGGATGTACCACACCATCTCACCATCCTGAATAGGAGGAGCAGGTTCTGCAACACCATTCCTGATGGCTGCATCCATGAAGGTCGTGTATCTCTCACGGTACTGTTCGTTAGATTTTAAACGTTTCTTTAGATGTTGCAAACGGATGGCTAACCTTTTGGGGAGGGCAGGTGGCACTGTACCTTTGAAGGGCAAGGGCATCTGGTAGTGTCCACTGTCCTTCTGAGTGATGTTAACTGAGAGAAACTGAGCAAAATTCACGTTGTCTTGAGAAACCTTTTTATCATGATAGGTTTTATCATTGAAGTCCTCTTCTAAGGCCTTCAACACCTCTGAAGTGGGGGGGGGGTTAGGACTTCCTTAACTGCCACTCGATGGACAATACTCTGATTTCCCTGTCTGTTTATAGAAAGGTTTGTGGATCCTATTATGCTCCATCCAAGTGCAGTTCTTTGGGCAAAGGGTTCATTTTCTGACCCACTGATTACTTCTAAGGGTAATAAAGCAGATGAACAGTCATACCCTATCAACAGCCCAACTTCACAGTCCTGCAGTGGTTGCAACTTGTTTGCCACCTGTTCAAGATGTGGCCATTTAAGAGCCGTGTGCTTAGTCGGTATGTGAGATTTATCCACCGGAATGAAATCCCTTGTGTAGACCTTTGGTAGTTTGACTGATGTTGAGAGATTAAAACCACGAACCTGTAAGCCCTCAGTGGTTTTACTTGCCACCATTGTGTCTATAGATGTCATTGTGCTAAGCTTGAGCTGTACTGGTTGAGAATTAACATTTAATTCAGATATCAAATCTCCCAAAATGAAACTGGAATCACTCTGAGTGTCAAGTAAGGCGTAAGTGAGGATCTCCCTTTCCGGTTCTGTTGCTGCAGATACAAAAACAGGAACAATGCTTGAGGTGGCAGAGGAGCACTGTGTCAGAGTGTGAGACATAACACGATGTACCTCCTCCTTTACTGGTGTTGCTTCCTTATTACTCGTGGTGTGCATACATGTTGGGTGATATTTGTTGCATATACTACATACAAGTCTCCTTCTACAGTTTTTGGTAGTGTGTCCCTTCTTTAAACAACCAAAGCAAAGAAAATACTGGTTTATGATAGCTTTCCTTTCATCTATGGGTTTTGCCTTAAAGGCTGGACACTCTGCAACTCCATGCAACTCATCTGTGCAGACTAAACAAGGGTTTCTTGGCTGAAATGTCTGAGATGCATCCCTTGCAGCTGGTGGACTCGACCGAGTTGTGGTATGAAACACTTTGGTTCTTGGAGGATACCTCTCCTCTTGACATTTTGTGCTAAACAGAAAAGGGGAAGCAATAGGGTTACAAGCTATTCTAGCCTCTTTCTGAAGAAACTCTACAAAATGGGAAAATGAAGGATACTGTTGACATTTGTCCAGTTCATCTACAACAATACGACTCCATCGCTGTACAATATGTTC
>SSNQ01000164.1:335621-340053 GCA_006942095.1 Nothobranchius kuhntae | reverse complement strand
AGGCTTATGACCGTGTCCCCAGGGGCACCCTGTGGGGGACGCTCCAGGAGTATGGGGTGGGTGGCTTTCTGTTAAGGGCCATTCAGTCCCTTTACCAGAGGAGCGTGAGTTTGGTCCGCATAGCCGGTAGTAAGTCGGACCTGTTCCCAGTGAGGGTTGGACTCCGCCAGGGCTGCCCTTTGTCACCGGTTCTGTTCATTACCTTTATGGACAGAATTCCTGGGCGCAGCCGTGGTGTGGAGTGTGTCGAGTTTGGTGGCAGGAGAATCTCGTCTCTGCTTTTTGCGGATGATGTGGTCCTCCCAGCTTCATCCAGCTCTGACCTTCAGCCCTTGCTGGGTAGGTTCGCGGCCGAGTGTGAAGCGGCTGGGATGAGGATCAGCACCTCCAAATCTGAGACCATGGTTCTCGACCGGAAAAGGGTGGCTTGCCAACTCCGGGTCGGGGGAGAGGTCCTACCTCAAGTGGAGGAGTTTAAGTATCTCTGGGTCTTGTTCACGAGTGAGGGTAGGAGGGATCGGGAGATCGACAGGCGGATTGGTTCGGCGTCTGCAGTGATGCGGACGCTGAGCCGATCTGTCGTGGTGAAGAGGGAGCTGAGCCAGAAAGCCAGGCTCTCGATTTACCGGTCGATCTACGTCCCAATCCTCACCTATGGTCATGAGCTTTGGGTAATGACCGAAAGAACGAGATCGTGGATACAAGCGGCCAAAATGAGTTTCCTCCGTAGGGTGGCCGGGCTCAGCCTTAGAGATAGGGTGAGGAGCTCGGACATCCAGGAAGATGATGATGATGATAAACGTTTACTCTGTGAAGATGAAGATGATGAAGGTTTACTCTATGAAGATGATGAAGATGAACGTTTACTCCATGAACATGATTATGATGAAGATGATGATGATGGAGATGATGAAGACGACTCTTGTGATGTGGTGCTACCGAAACAGACCTCAGGGTTACATCCATGAGCAGAACTAAAGCCTGATGTGGGACCCGTACGGAGGCAGCACCATTCTCTCTGGGACCCATCAGATGCATCAGAGTTGCAGGACTTGGTTGGAAGAAAAGGACTCAAGTCTACAGACATCTCCACAGCCAATCATCTGTCTCCATTTAGTCCCGTCTTCTACATCCTCCACCCTCACACCAGCTAACTCCATGTTCTTTCACCTTCCTCTCAGCCTCCTCCCTGGTCCTACCTCAGCGTCCTTCTGCATGCATCATCACTGTCTCCTCTCGACATGTCAAAACCATCTCAGTCTGTCCTCTACATGCACTGTCCCTCTGATGGACTCACTCCCGAAGATAACCTCTGCCCTTCTGTCTTGCCCCCATGGACATTGTCTCTAAACCAGACAGCATGGCAGCTCTAACTTGTCTTCTACACCTGAAACTGTTTTGCCACACGGTGAGCCAAACTTGAACCACAAATAAAAGTGATAACAAGGACCCAGGGTTGTGCATTGCACCAGGCTAAAGACCCAAGGTGATCTTCTCTACACCCTAAGCAGGTCCCTAAAGTCCTGGTTCTGGTCTATAGGGCCTTACATGGACAAGCACCATCTTACATTGGTGATCTTCTCAGTCCCTACACCCCCAGCAGGTCCCTGAGGTCCAGTGACCAAAGCCTACTGGTTGTGCAGCACCAGGCTAAAGGTCAAAGGTGACAGATCATTTGCTGCTGTGGCCCCCAGACTCTGGACCTCTCTCCCCCTGAGCCTGAGATCAGTGGACTCAGTGGTCTCCTTTAAACTCACCTGTTCAGGCTTTGGTGGGACCTTCACCACCTCCCTCTCTTCATGCTGCTGTTTCTACCAGTTCCGTTTACTTTAGTCTCTCTTTGAGTTTAATTTAAAAAGTTTTTTATTTAACATTCTTCTCAGGCTTGTGACTTTTATTTTGAAAGATGCTAACACTATGGATAAATGCACGTTTGCAGGAACTAAGAGCTAAACTGTCCATCAGCATAATCAGAAGGTCTTCTGGTTCTGGAGACAGACCAGAACCCAGAACCAGTTCTGATGGAGTGTTGTGTTGCTTCACATGAAGATGATGCAACAAAAACATGAAATTTTTTTTTTTTCATTTTCAAGAAATAAATTCTGATAAAAAGTGGAAAAATCTGCTTCACCTAAAACAAACCGACATGTTGGATTTTCACCTTTCTGCTGAATGAATAAACAAGCATGACATCATCAAACCCATCAGATCCAATAAAAACTACAAAGTTTTATGTTTTTTTATTTTTTAACGTTTAATAAAAGAAAACATGCATCAGGTTAAAGACAGGTTCAAATAAAAACAACCAAAGCAGCCTTTCGCAGCACAGAAACCCAAATGGTGCACATGCCAGTAAAAACTACAAACCCACAACAGAAAACTAAAGTTTGTAACAGCTGATCCGTCTCATCCAGCAGCTCGTGAGAGGAAGACTTCCCAACGTCATCCTGAAGGGTTAGAAATAAAGTTTTATTTTCTTTACTCTCCCCTGAAGAGGCTGGTTAGGAGTTTGATTCTTGCTGGGAGTCTGATCAGCAGAAGGTCTGGCTGCTTCCAACCAGCCGAGTGGAGGAAGGCTCTGCAAGCAGTGGCTCTGGGGCCACAGGTGGTCCGACGGGCAGCAGCGCTCGGTCAGAGTTCAGGCCAGCAGACCGGAGAGGCTGGAGCTGCCGGCCTGTAGGGTCGCTTCAGCTCCAGAGAAGGATTCAGAAACACAACGAAGTTACTCAGAGACTACTGACATTGGGTTGGGCCGAACCTGAACAAAGATAAATACCAGAACCGACTGAATGGAGCCAGATTAAAATGTTTTCAGACGTTTCTCCTCTAATCCTAAATGGTTGTTCACGTATTCATGCGACAGCTCTGTAAAAGTCAGCAGCAGTTTGAGTTTTACAGCATCGACGTGTTCAAAATGACAGAATATTGCACAAAACAGAAGTGAAACCTCTCTGCAGGGAGCCGCCGTCTCCTCCCTCTCCGGGTCCCTGAACGGGGCTAAAAACACTATTTTCCATCCCGCTCTGCCGTACGTCCTGGATCACACACGTAGTACTTATGTTTACATGAAACGTAATGATGGGTGTTTCGACCATGCCAGCCACGTACTTTGAGATTTACCAGCTTGTAAAAGTTCCTAATTAGCATGACTACACAGCAGAAATCAGCACATAAGCTCCTCCCCCTAGCGTAGCTGCTACTCACCACATGACCAGGTTAATGGTGGTTCTTTCCTCCTGTGGGAAGTTTGCTGAACTTACAGCCCTTCTCCCCGTTTCCTCCGCGTCTGGTTCGATGACGTCACTTTGGTGAAGCGCGTTTGTAGTCCTGGACTTATTTTCACACAACACCTAAAATATCGTTCCCCCGTTAGAAAATAAGCACGTTCTTGATATCCAAATGCGTCTTTAAAATTCACGTACATCATATGTGAAATCCTTGGTACAAAACAAGCGGAATAAGAAAATATTGTTTTTAGCCCCGATGACTTGCGTTCCTTTTTTGTTCTTCTGGGGACCGGTGGGCCGGAAGTAGGTGGGCGTGGCTTAGGCTCCCTATTGCACTCCAATTCTGAACGTGGTGGTTTTCAAGCTAACCTCAATAAATAAAAGAGTCCTACCAAAATAAAAGCAGATAGATCTCCTATCTAAGGTCCCTATGGTGTTATGATTGTCTTTCTCTGTAAACATGGATCAAAGTTCTCCTAGACACCCCTCCCCCAAACAAAACCTGGAGTTTAGTCCTCTTGCGGACTAAAGCAGAAATCTGGAGATTTTTTAATCTGGCGGAAAATCAACAGGCTGACAAATCCCACCTTCATGTTCATGCAGGAGGCGATGCCTCATGAACTCTCTCTCTCTCTCTCTCTCTCTCTCTCTCTCTCTCTCTCTCTCTCTCTCTCTCTCTCTCTCTCTGTGTTTTAAAGCTAAAGCTCACACACACACATAAATATATATATATATATGAGAGAGAGAGACCCCAGCTCTGATTGGTTGGAGGAGAAGCACAGCAGCAGATAAAACTGGCTGTAAAATGGAACCGGCGTTCTTGAGTCCAGCTGGTAATCTGGATTTAATCTGGAGCAAACATCGACTTTGTCTCACATCAACAACTAAAGCCTGCCCAGGCTCAGGTCCCTGGCTCCAACAGAGAGAACACAGGTCAGGGATCGCCATGTCTTGAGCTACAGTCAGCCCACTTGCAGGGGGCGCTGGAGGAGCGCTGAGGAGGAGGACCTCAGGACACTCCGACCAGAAGACGAGGCGGGTTCAAGGAAGTCTCTTGAGTTTTCACCTGAAACAGAAAACAGGTGGGTGTGGAGCGTCATCCTGGAATGCTGGGCATCATTTTAGTGACACGACTCAGAAGAGCTGAGAGGATCCAAACTGTTAGGAAGGATTTCAACATGGGAACGCCGTTAAGGTGAAGCTGT
>SSNQ01000164.1:325621-330621 GCA_006942095.1 Nothobranchius kuhntae | reverse complement strand
GTGTGTGTTTGTGTGCGTGTAAGAGCGCGTGTGTATGTGTGTGTGTTTGTGCGTGTGTGTGTGTGTGTTTGTGCGTGTGTGTTTGTGTGCGTGTAAGAGCACGTGTGTATGTGTGTGTGTGTGTGTGTGTGTGTGTGTGTGTGTGTGTGTGTGTGTGTGTGTGTGTGTGTGTGTGTGTGTGTGTGTGTGTGTGTGTGTGTGTGTGTGTGTGTGTGTGTGACTCGTTAGCAGCAGCTTACTACGGTATGTTGCTGCGGTACCTGAGTGTGTGTTTGTGGTGACATCACTGCGAGCCGCCTGCAGCTGGTTCTGAAGCTCGTGGACCAGACTGCAGCTCTCCTGCAGCTGCTGCCGGAGGACGCTGGCCTCATGCTGGAGTCTGTCGACACAAACAGAATCACACCGAGCAGAAACTGCAACATGATCTGAGTTCAGCGGAAATCCAAGATGGAGGCAGACGGAAGCAGAAGGGTGAATAAAATAAAATGAGGATCTTTGTAAACCTCTACCTGTTGATGCTTTCCTGGTTCTTCAGCCTGTCCTGTTTCAGCTGGGTCACTTCCTGTCGGTGAGCATCAGCCTCAGCTTGCAGCTTCCTGCTAAGCTCCGCCCACCTCGCTGCATCTAGCTCCACCTTCCTCAGGTGCTCTGCCCCCTTCCTGGCCTCTGCAAGTGTTCTAGGGTTCGTTACTGATGTTTATTTGTCAACAGTGACGAGGTGATGTGAGCATCAGCACCTCTGGTGGCGACCTCCAGCTGCGTCTGCAGACCCACGTTTTCCTCCTTCAGGAATCTGATGTCCCCGGAGCGCTGGCTGGCTGAGTCCAGACCCTGGATATAGATGTTGGTGGGACCTCCTGTGGAGTCAGCAGGGATTGACTTTAAAGTCCTGTTCTGTGTCTACGTTACAGAACCAACATGATGGAGAACACAAACAGAACCTTTGTCGGCGGCGCTTCGGCCCAGTTTCTCCTCCAGCTGCTGTCGGAGGAGGTCGTTGGTCTGGATGGAGTCCTCCAGTCTCTGTCTCAGACTCCGGATCTCTCTCAGGTGCTCCATCATCAGATCTGAACCTGTAGGAAACACAAACATGTAGTCCACATCTGACCCGCTGGTACCGGTCCACACTAACATCAACATTCTAGCTGAAGGCACGCTTTACTAAACTTTAGGTCTGAATCATCATCAGACCTTTGGACAGTAAAGTCTAGCTGCTACAAACAACCGGACAAGTAGTACTGAGGACAGGTCTGACGAAGACACGCTCAGGACAGCAAAAAACCAACGGGACCGCTTGCTCTGAACCTGCGTGGGTGGTTCCGGACTGGTACCCTGATGACCCAGACGACAGGTCAGCTCCGACTCTTGCTGGTCGGCTTCCGTAGGCCATCTCCCACAATGGACTGCTCTCCAGCAGGCTGGCCCCTGCTTTCATGGCGGCACCAGCGTCCAGACTGCTGCCGCTCGCAGCGCCACCAAACAAAGACGACTCAAACCCCGGGAAGGAGGGAGGGGGGACGCCGGAGGAGCTGGCCGGCTGCTGGTGGACGAACGAGAAACCATTACGAGGTTTGGGGTGAGGAGTGGAGAACCCTGCAGAAGACCACAACCTGGAGTTAGTGACAAAGACACGCTTGTGTATCAGATACTCAAATCCAGAAGGACACGTTTCCACAGTTAGTTTGTTAATCAGCCAAATCAAGTCAAAGGCTCTGAGCATGAGGGAAGAGCATACGGTAAGTTGTTAAGCTGGGGTGGTGAAGGTGGGCGGGTCAGGGTTAGGAAACACCAGAGAATGCTGTCACTGTGTCCTTGGGCAAGACACCTAACCCTCCGTGCCTGCTGGTGGTGGTCAGAAGGTGCCAGTAATCTGCAGTCTCGCCTCTGTCAGTGTGCCCCAGGACAGCTGTGGCTACGCTATAGCTCACTAACACCAGCGTGTGAATGTGTGTGAATGGGTGGATGACTGATTGTGGAGCTCCACAAGGCTGTGTGCTCAGTCCTGTTAGATTTATGACTTTAGGAGACCCAGAAGTGCTGGTGGAGATTCTAAATGGTCTCCAGCTGAACAACAGTGAGACCAAAGAGCTGGTGTTGGACCAGCAGGAGACAGCAGACCAACCCCTAAACCAGGGGTCGGCAACCTTTCCCCATCAGAGAGCCATTATTACCCGTTTCCCACAGTAAAGAAAACACTGGGAGCCGCAGCGTTGTGGGCGGGGCCTACCCTCTGACAGCAGAGCGCTGCTTCAACCGATCACAACAGGTGACAGCAGCCAGTACTAGTCGCTCTTGTACCTCAAAGTTATCTTTCAACAGAAGATAATCAATAAAACAGTTTGTATGAAACTGATCCAAAAGTTGTAGCCCGTCTGTGCGACAATATTTAGATTTTTTTCACCCTGCTGGTGGTTTTAATAGCTGAGCAGGTGACGCTTTTTGAGGCGTCACACATAACTGTTCAGAATACAGATCCAGGCTCTGTCTCATTGGACCGTTGTAATTCAACTTTGTACTGAACTGAACTTTGCATTAAACACCGTTGAAAAGGTAAGAAAATGTAATTAGTTGTTTGTCCTCGTTTACACTGGCGGAGGTAACGGCGCAGTGTGGTGGCTCGGGTGTTCATCCGGTTTAATGTTTCTGTTTGCAACAATCTTCACTAGAAGGTAAAACGGTTAAATGACGGGGTTCGCACGACCCGATGTTTCCCGTGTTTATTTAGACGGAGACATCTCAAGCCTGCAGACGCGCGGACATTTTAACGCACATCATGGAGTTAGCTACATCAGTCAGGAAAAGATTCCCATCAGAACATCTGAGATGGACACTGAGCTCAGCGCAGCTCGCTGGCAGCGTGTGCGTAAGGTGGACAGCGAGCTGAAGATAGATCAGGGGCTTGGAGCGCGTTGCAGAACCAGAACCATGCAGGAAGATTCTGTGTGTTCTAAACCCGGTCTCTCAGAGACTTGTCACTTAAAAATGTTCCCTGATTATGAATCTTTGGCTGAAAAGCGCTTGTTCCTCTCTCCGACACTGCGACGCATCCCTGAGGAACAGTCCAGAACCTCATATCCAGCTCAGAAAGCTCCTATAGAGACATTTGATTACGCACAAGCAGGTGACCCGTTCACGTTTACACAGACAAGCTTTAAATTTAGAATTGGCTACAGATGAAAACATGAATAAAATACATTGTAATTAAATATTCCTCAATTAGTTTACAAGCAGAGAGCCGCATACGATGGATGAAAGAGCCGCATGTGGCTCCAGAGCCGCGGGTTGCCGACCCCTGCCCTAAACCCAGAAACACCAGTGGAGAACCTGATGAGGTCAAGAAGGCTTGGACCACCTTCAAGCTGCTTTCCGGAGATTTACCCAACCAGAAATGATGTATGATTCTTCAGAAATCTGTAAAAGCGATCGTCTCACCATGTACTGTGATTCAATGTAAGCAATACGTCTATATTTATTTATTTTTACTAACCACACCCCCCGCCCAGCAGAGCTCCGTGCAATAGGAACCTTAGCGCCGACCAGAACTAACCAATAGCGTTAGACTACCGCTTACATGCTTCAGATGTAAGGAAAACCTCGGCTGATGCAGAGTTGATGAACTCATTTACATATGTACATATGTACACATTCATA
This sequence comes from Nothobranchius kuhntae, assembly GCA_006942095.1. NCBI lineage: Eukaryota > Metazoa > Chordata > Actinopteri > Cyprinodontiformes > Nothobranchiidae > Nothobranchius > Nothobranchius kuhntae. The sequence continues at coordinate 326,970 of SSNQ01000164.1, read as the reverse complement.
TGTACATATGTATGTATACATATGTACATATGAATATGTACATATGTACATATGAATTTGTACATATGTACATATGTATATGTACACATGTACACATGTACACATGTACATATACATATGTACATATGTACACATTCATATGTACATATGTATGTATACATATGTACATATGAATATGTACATATGTACATATGAATGTGTACATATGTACATATGTACATATGAATGTGTACATATGTACATATGAATGTATACATACATATGTACACATTCATATGTACATATGTATATATACATATGTACATATACATATGTACATATGTACATATGTATATGTACATATGTACATATGTACATATGTACATATACATATGTACATATGTATGTATACATATGTACATATGAATGTGTACATATGTACATATGTATATGTACATGTGTACATGTGTACATGTGTACATGTACATATGTATATATGTATATGTACATATGTACATATGTACATATACATATGTACATATGTATGTATACATATGTACATATGAATGTGTACATATGTACATATGTATATGTACATGTGTACATGTGTACATGTACATATGTACATGTACATGTACACATGTACATATGTATATGTACATGTATATGTACACATGTACATGTACATATACATATGTACATGTAAATGTATACATATACATATGTACATGTGTACATGTACATATGTATATGTATACATGTACACATGTACACATGTACATATACATATGTACATGTGTACATGTGTACATGTATACATATACATATGTATATGTATACATTTACATGTACATATACATATGTACATGTAAATGTATACATATACATATGTATATGTATACATTTACATATGTATATGTATACATGTGCACATGTACACATGTACATATACATATGTAAACCTCTATAAAAATCAGAATCAGCCTTAAAAAATAAAACATGTCAGTCGGCCTCTAATTTCTGCTCTGCTGTGGAACAAATCATCACTCAGAACATCTCATCCACGTGTGGGAAGACTAACAGACTCTTGTGTTCCTGCAGGACCTCTACATGAAGACATGTTGGACCAAAGCAACCAGGATTAAGTTCTGGTCCCACAACAACCGACCAGCATCAGCCCACACACACACACACACACACACACACACACACACACACACACACACACACACACACACACACACACACACACACACACACACACACACACACACACACACACACACACACAAACACACACACACACACACACACACACACACACACACACACACACACACACACACACACACACACACACACACACACCC
>SSNQ01000164.1:310915-325601 GCA_006942095.1 Nothobranchius kuhntae | reverse complement strand
ATCAGAGAGCCATTATTACCCGTTTCCCACAGTAAAGAAAACACTGGGAGCTGCAGCGTTGTGGGCGGGGCCTACCCTCTGACAGCAGAGCGCTGCTTCAACCGATCACAACAGGTGACAGCAGCCAGTACTAGTCACTCTTGTACCTCAAAGTTATCTTTCAACAGAAGATAATTAATAAAACAGTTTGTATGAAACTGATCCAACAGTTGTAGCCCGTCTGTGCGACAATATTTAGATTTTTTTCACCCTGCTGGTGGTTTTAATAGCTGAGCAGGTGACGCTTTTTGAGGCGTCACACATAACTGTTCAGAATACAGATCCAGGCTCTGTCTCATTGGACCGTTGTAATTCAACTTTGTACTGAACTGAACTTTGCATTAAACACCGTTGAAAAGGCAAGAAAATGTAATTAGTTGTTTTTCCTCGTTTACACTGGCGGAGGTAACGGCGCAGTGTGGTGGCTCGGGTGTTCATCAGGTTTAATGTTTCTGTTTGCAACAATCTTCACTAGAAGGTAAAATGGTTAAATGACAGGGTTCGCACGACCCGATGTTTCCCGTGTTTATTTAGACGGAGACATCTCAAGCCTGCAGACGCGCTGACATTTTAACGCACATCGTGGAGGTAGCTACATCAGTCAGGAAAAGATTCCCATCAGAACATCTGAGATGGACACTGAGCGCAGCGCAGCTCCCTGGCAGCGTGTGCGTAAGGTGGACAGCGAGCTGAAGATAGATCAGGGGCTTGGAGCACGTCGCAGAACCAGAACCATGCAGGAAGATTCTGTGTGTTCTAAACCCGGTCTCTCAGAGACTTGTCACTTAAAAATGTTCCCTGATTATGAATCTTTGGCTGAATAGCGCTTGTTCCTGTCTCCGACACTGCGACGCATCCATGAGCCTGTCTGAGGAACAGTCCAGAACCTCATATCCAGCTCAGAAAGCTCCTATAGAGACATTTGATTACGCACAAGCAGGTGACCCGTTCACGTTTACACAGACAAGCTTTAAATTTAGAATTGGCTACAGATGAAAACATGAATAAAATACATTGTAATTAAATATTCCTCAATTAGTTTACAAGCAGAGAGCCGCATACGATGGATGAAAGAGCCGCATGTGGCTCCAGAGCCGCGGGTTGCCGACCCCTGCCCTAAACCCAGAAACACCAGTGGAGAACCTGATGAGGTCAAGAAGGCTTGGACCACCTTCGAGCTGCTTTCCGGAGATTTACCCAACCAGAAATGATGTATGATTCTTCAGAAATCTGTAAGCGTAATTGTCTCATCGTGTACTGTGATTCAATGTAAGCAATACGTCTTTATTTATTTATTTTTACTAACCACACCCCCCGCCCAGCAGAGCTCCGTGCAATAGGAACCTTAGTGCCGACCAGAACTAACCAATAGCGTTAGACTACCGCTTACATGCTTCAGATGTAAGGAAAACCTCGGCTGATGCAGAGTTGATGAACTCATTTACATATGTACATATGTACATGTGTACATGTACATATGTACATATGTATATGTACATGTGTACATGTGTACATGTATACATATGTACATATGTATACATGTACACATGTACATATGTATACATATATACATGTGTACATGTATACATATGTACATATGTATGTGTACATGTGTATACATGTACATATACATATGTACATGTGTACATGTACACATGTACATATGTATATGTACATGTGTACATGTGTACATGTGTATACATGTACATATACATATGTACATATGTACACATGTATACATATACATATGTACATATGTATACATATACATATGTACATATGTACATGTATACATATGTACATATGTACATATGTATACATGTACATATGTACATATGTATACATGTACATATGTACATGTATACATATGTACATATGTATACATGTACACATGTACACATGTACATATGTATATGTACATATGTACACATGTACATGTATACATGTACATGTGTACATATGTATACATGTACACATGTACATATACATATGTACATGTACACATGTACATATGTATATGTACATATGTACATGTGTACATGTATACATGTACATGTGTACATATGTATACATGTACACATGTACACATGTACATATACATATGTAAACCTCTATAAAAATCAGAATCAGCCTTAAAAAATAAAACATGTCAGTCGGCCTCTAATTTCTGCTCTGCTGTGGAACAAATCATCACTCAGAACATCTCATCCACGTGTGGGAAGACTAACAGACTCTTGTGTTCCTGCAGGACCTCTACATGAAGACATGTTGGACCAAAGCAACCAGGATTAAGTTCTGGTCCCACAACAACCGACCAGCATCAGCCCACACACACACACACACACACACACACACACACACACACACACACACACACACACACACACACACACACACACACACACACACACACTCTTCAGGTCATAACCTGACCTCATAACCTCAGCACACACACACTTATGGGGACCCTCTGCAACATTTAGAGGACCACCTTGGAGAGTAAAATGGTAAACAGCATGTATTTGTAAAGCGCCTTGGGGTTCTACAGCCCCCCAAGGCGCTTTACAACACAATCAGTCATTCACACACTGGTGGTGATGAGCTACGATGTAGCCACAGCTGCCCTGGGGCGCTCTGACAGAGGAGAGGCTGCCGAGCACTGGCGCCACCGGTCCCTCCGACCACCACCAGTAGGCAAGGTGGGTTAAGTGTCTTGCCCAAGGACACAACGGCAGAATTCTCTGGTCAGAGCTGGGATTGAACCTGCAACCTTCACACAGCCCGCTCTGCCTGCTGAGTTGCTGCTGTACGGACCCCAGAACCACTGCCCTAACGGATCACCAGGACGTTGAACTCCCCGTTGCTGAGAGCTAATTCATGTTAGGAATTTAGTGTTTAGGCTCAGAAACACGTTTTCCGGTTAACCAGAACGATTCGGATCGTTTTAATCTTCTGGAAAAACAATAATTCCACGTATCAGCATGCATCTGATGAATGAACAGAACAAATCATCCTGTCATTACAGCCAGTCAACTTCAGGGTTCATTTCAAGATCCTGGTTCTGGTCTATAGGGCCTTACATGGACAAGCACCATCTTACATTGGTGATCTTCTTAGTCCCTACACCCCCAGCAGGTCCCTGAGGTCCAGTGACCTTCCTTCACATTTTTAAATCTTACTTTTTCTTTCCCCCCATTTTTAATCATTTATTGATATAATTTGTTCTTATTAATGTTATTTTACGAGATGCTATCTAAAAAATCATCTCTTCTGAGTCAGACTCAGATCAGCTGAGCTAAAGCGCCACATGTTGAAAGAGTCGGTGAGAATGATATATTATGTATATGATTATTACTGCAGAGGTTACACCTGCAAACACACGTTTAGTCGCTTCGCTGTTCTCTTAGGAACAAAACCACATGCAGCAAGGTCAATGTGACGCACGCTCATCGGCTCTCAGCTGTCTCTGTAACGTCTGCAGCTCCTGGTGAACCTCGGCCAGGGAGAATCCCACTCCTCCGCTGCCCCGGCTTTGTAGACCGGAGGTGGAAGGGGGGAGCAGGGAGAAGCGGGGAGGCTGACAGGGAGCCGAGCGGAGAGAGGAGGAAGGAGCTGGGAGGAAATAAGGAGGAAACAGAGGACAGAAGGATGAAGGAGGAAAATGCCCAGACAACCTTCAGAAGGATGTGGTTCCTGGTCCTTCCTACCTGGGAGACTGTGCAGGTCTGCAGGCCTGAGGGGGGAGCTGGAGCAATGCATGCTGGGACAGCAGAGACAGGACTGAGTGGACATGGATGAAAAGGCAGATGGATGGTGTGACATGGAGGCGCCATGTTGGCAATCTGAAATGGAATGAGAGAGACAGAGAGAGAGAGAGAGAGAGAGACAGAGAGAGAGAGAGAGAGAGAGAGAGAGAGAGAGAGAGAGAGAGAGAGAGAGAGAGAGAGAGAGAGAGAGAGAGAGAGAGAGAGAGAGAGAGAGAGAGAGAGAGAGAGAGAGAGAGAGAGAGAGAGAGAGAGAGAGAGAGAGAGAGAGAGAGAGAGAGAGAGAGAGAGAGAGAGAGAGAGAGAGAGAGAGAGAGAGAGAGAGAGAGAGAGAGAGAGAGACAGAGAGGACAACTTTAACCTGTGACCTGTGGACATTCCCACATTTTGGGGACTTTGTGCTGAACCACACAAAGCTAAGCACCCTAAAACTTGGTTTTAGAGGTTTGGTGTGAACTAGCTTTTAGTCTGGGTTAGGAATAAATCCCCACTGGTTATTAGGGTTAGCTATGGGCTAGTGTCCATACAAGCATATAAACACAAGTGTGTGTGTGTGCACTCCCAGCGCGTCAGAAACAAACGCTTGGTCAGCCACCCTCTGCGTCAGACCCCAGACGCCGAAAGTGCCCTTTTTCATCACTTATGTACGAAAAAGGGGGATTCTCCTTTCTGACTGCAGATCCCAATGCAGCGTTACACTGACGTGATGGGATGTCCGCTGATGCGGCACCGAACCAGCTCACTGAACCGCTCCTAAACCTTACCGTTTCACTATTTATAACCTTCCCCTCTCCCTCACCCTAACCTTCACCCTCTTGCTAGCTAAAACGTTACTCTCACTGTGATCAAGCGTTTGCTTCCCATGCATTCTGACTCTGAGTTTTCGTATTTGCTGCCCAAGGGGAACGTTAGAACATACCATCTGGCGAGGGGGAGGTTACACATACCCTCTACTTTTAACCTCCACCTTGGTAGTTGAAACCTCCCCCTCGCCTTGGCTCGGTCCAAACCCGACCAATGACGAGGCGGCTCCCGCCAGTCACTTCATAGAGCCGGCTTTTAGAGCGACCGACACATCACTAACGTGTTCACTAGCAAGATGGTTAAGGTTAGGATAAGGGCGAGGGGAAGGTTAGAGTTATTTTTGTTTACAGCAATCAGCTGAGCGGAGTAAGCGGTCCTGGAAGTTTTCACCCTCTCACTCAGAGATGCTATCAGTTCTTTAAAGTGCAGCCCGTGACTTTCTAATCTAGTCGACTTCCAGCGTCTCTCGGCTCTGCTGCATGTCCTTCTGAGACTGTAAATGTTCTGATTAATCCAAGGACTTGTCCTCCTGTTAGATAAAATGATCTGCTTAACAGGAGCTACTTTATCTAAGATATGCAGCATAGCCTATCCAATGACTGGATGAACAAGCTTGGATCATCCCTCTGAACTGAGCTGCTGTCAAATAATCTAGAAAATCCATCCACCGCTGACCGATTAATGACACGTCTGTTTGATTTTAGGTTGTGAGGGACAGATTCAACATTAGATAGGACATTCAAGAAAATGCAGCTGTGGTCACGCACAAGAACCTCTTCAACATGTAAATGACTGATGATTAGTCCCAAAGAGAAAACTGGATCTAGAGTGTGTCTCATTTAGCGTGTGGGGCCAGAAACGTGCTGCTCTAAGATAAACGACTCCGTAATAGACATGGACTCCACTGCTGTGCTACAAGTAGGAACATTAATGTGTGAGTTTACACATTAAGATAAACATCCACGTCGTCTTTTTACTATGTTGTTGTTGTTTTTTTACATAAATCACTTCCTGGTTCCAGGGTAAATGTTCCTTTGATCTTCTTTGATGGTGCTGAACTCACCTGCTCCAGTGCGGGTCTCCCCCAGGCCAAGCTCACTGGCAGCATCCACATCAGAGCACAGCTCCACGTCCCCAATGGTGGAGCGGTGCTCATCCGACACGTAGGAGATGCAATCTGATTGGTCGGAGGTGTCAGAGAGGGCGTGGCAACTGGTGGGTGTGTCTGATCTTTGACGACGATGGTGGTTAAGTTTGACTCGGAGAGACTCGATGACTTTGTCTTTCTGCTGGAGCTCTTTACTGAGTCTGTCTCACACACACACAAACACACACACACGTGCACGCACACACACACACACACATGAGTAGTCTGCTGTGAAGCAAACATGAGTTGTCTGACCCCCCCCCCCGGCTGATTTAATTAACAGTGAGAAATCAATCAGACTTATTAATCGATATTAGAGCAACACGCCCATTTTCAGAGACTACCAGCTACATTTACTTAATATTTTTGCTTTGTTGCTTGTTGACATTTTGACTCATTTGTGATGAACAGACAGACGTTAACAAGCGCTGTGGCTATTCATTATTATTGATTATATACATTAATATTTACGGACCAAGCTGTGAGGCTCAGAAATCTTTTTTTCTGCTGCTCCCTAATTTGAGATTTTATTTAAAAGATTTAAGCACAAAAAAAAATTTATACACTTCTTTTGACCACATTAGCAATCCTTTCCTGTCCAGGGACCGATGACATTTCTGACTTATTAAAATAGTAATAAATACAAAAGGCTTCCATGGTCATGTTTGTCTGGACGAAAACCACCAAGTCTCTACGTCGAGTTGTACATGTTTCAGGTCAGGCGACCAGAAGGAGGAGGAGCCAGAGTCTTTAAGCCCAGAGCCCAGATGAAAACGAGCCTCTGCCATGCCACGCAGCTGGATTATACAGCAGGAACGGGATGTTGCCCGTAACTCTAGAATCCTTCATCCGTTTTATTTTCATGTGTGTGTGTGTGCAGAGGAACCAAGCATGCTTTTGTCTGCAGGAGGAGACCGCTAGTCTGGCCACGCCCCTCTGAAACCACCCAGTCATAGGGCGCTTGTCTTAAACTGTCTCCACACACAACCGGACGACGCTACGACCAATAAGAGCAATGAACAACGAGAAGCAATGAGGCTGTCCACCAAATACCATCAAAGAAGAAATGCAAGTAGATCCTCACGTTTGAAGGAAAAGCCTAAATCGTCCAAAGACGACGCCAAAGCCGTTTCAAACTAGTGTCTCTCCTGAGCAGAAGCCATCTTTGTAGTTTTCTCTGTGATGCAGTTCTGGTGCTAACCCCGCCCAACATCCCACCTAGAGTGCTGTGATTGGCTCATCCTACACTTCGCTAAGCCAATGGTAGACCTAGCAAGGCTACAGCGGAGCGCGGCCAGACCGACCTGCAGAGCGGAGATTGATCCGGGTTCCTAGGCCTTGAATCCGGAGTGTCCAGACATGAACGGGGAGAACATGCCAACATCCAGACAGGCTGCAGCCGGGATTCAAACCTGCAACTATCTTGCTGTGAGGTAACGGTGCTACCAAAGGTGCCACCCTGGTAGGTCGGAGCAGCGTGACTCGTCGGGTACAGCTAACGTGTTAACAACGGCCACAGCTAAGATCTGGATCTGGATCTTATTCCAAACCAGGGTCTGGACTCACATCACAAGGAAAATCTGAAGTTACCAAGAAAACCATTTAATGACAATAAAATCTATCAAACGTAGTAATAATTCAACCTTGGGGTGGGCGGAGTCCGGGCGGAAGCGCCGCGTGGTCCGTACCCTGACTCAAGTCAGGATCTTCAGGGTCGATGTTCTAGATTATGATGTGGTTTGTTGTGATTAGATGTTTATAATAATTATTAATGAACAACAACGCAGCTCCTGGATCGTTTAGGGGCGGGGCACGGCAGAGGGAGGATTAACAACATTTATTGTGCTGCTGGTCTTACTTGTCGAGCTGAGCGACCATGCTCCTCCTCTCCCTGTCGGAGCGCTTCTTCAGCAGCAGCAGCTCCCTCTCCTGGGCTCTCCACTCCCACAGGGAGAAGGAGAACAGAGCGTCTCTGTACAGCGGGCTGCTTCTAGACAGCATGGCCTTCCACAGAGGAGCCATCACACCTGCAGGCCTGTCCCCGGGTCACTGACAAGTCACTCCCCCAAGTCCCTGGACGGGACAAACCTTCTCCATCAGCGGTCTCCAGAGCTAACGGGGCTGGGCTGACTGGGTCAGGTGTGAGTGGGGGATGGAGGGAGGCAGTCAGGTGAGAAGCAGAGCAAATCCTGATTAGAGTTGGGATTCCCAGGGAGATTTACTGGCTTCCTTCCAGAGCGGGATGAACAGGAAGCCAGAAGGGTTCTGATCCATCAGATGGTCCCAGAAATATTAAGTCAAAGTTCTTTAAAGCTGAATTATCCAAGGATGCTGTTCTGTTTCCCTTCTTCCTGAATCCGTCCGTCCACAACCAGCTGGACGAGGGAATGGAGAAGTCCCGATCCCAGGGGCTCGTAAGCTCACGCTCCACCGCCCATCAGACCAACAGAAAAGCTGGAGCTGAAAGAACGACCGGCCACAAAGCGGCTCATCGGAGTGTTTCAGATCGGTCCATCAGCAGAAACTTCCTCCAGGACACGAACCCAACAACAGGACTTGTGTTCCTCAGCGCTGAGCTGCTCCGGGGCGAGTCTCTCTCACTAAAGCACTTCCTCTCGCAGAAGCAGACGAACAAACCCGACCCATTCCAGGTCTGTTGTGAGGAAACCTTACATAATGTTGGGCAGCATGTGCAGCTCGGAGCTCCGTCCCTCACACTCCGTGTGTGTGCTGCGTTCAGCTCCTCTGACCCACTCCCTCCCATCCCGGGTCTTAATAACTTAACCTGATTAGATGCTAACGACATGCAGCAAAAAGCCGGAGCAGCATTAGTGCAGCTGCTCTCAGGCCCAGCAGACGGGAGCCTTTCCTACGGTAAAAGTGGGAGGGGCCTGTTGACCACAGACGGGTTAAGCTGCTTTATGTTGTTTACCGAGTCTGCAGCAAGTCAGGAACAAGCCTGCTGCTGAACGTTTTCATACAAAGCATGGGAAATACCTGAGACCCCCCCCCCCCGAGCCTGAGACCAGTGGACTCAGTGGTCTCCTTTAACTCACTCACTTGGTGGGACCTTCATCACCTCCCTCTCCTTGTTCCGCCCTTCCCGGGATCCACCGGTTTCCATCTTTCCTATTTTTCTCTCTTTTTATTACATTTTTAATCACAATTGTAATTTTTTTGTCATTTGAAACATTTTTTAGTCGTTTTTTAAAATCTTTTTACATTTTCAGGGTTTTGTTGCCTCATGACTTTTATCTTGAGAGGCGCTGTGTGACTGAATACCTGATCTGATTGGCCAGTTTTCTGATGTGAGTCTCACTCTGAGCGTTTAGGTTTATCGTTTCCCCGCCGCCGCGGTCGGCACCGACACGGTATGATGTCATCATAAGCATGTGCTTCCACTCAGGGCCGGCTCTACCCAGTTTGGTGCCCCCCCACACACACACACATCCGTGCGCGTCCTCTGGGACTGCAGATCAAATCTGCATCATCACAGCAGAAGCTGTGGGACGGTTTTTGGAGCTCACACGGTGTTTCTGACTGCTTTACTGCCCAACAGGACACGAATGACAGTGTGGACTTCCACCCTGCCCCGAACCACGGGTGCTGCCAGGACACGCCCACTTTTCCACACCATTAACTAAACAGGCTTGGGGCAAACCAGCCAACAGGATGGTCAGGAAGCGAGCGTCCGTTCATTCCTGCCCTGAGTAGGAAACATCCCGATCCGATATTTTCCTCTGAGCTACACGGACTCCGGCACCGGAAACCCAAGCACAGAGCCGAGGACATGAGGACTGACCGGATGGCGAGCAGCTCTGTCTTCTCATCGGAATCCTCGGAATGATCTCCTGTCGGTAAACAGACATCTGTTAACTTCCCTTCAGATGGACTCGCTCCGATGCTCTAAGCAACCCAAATGACTCACGTCCACGGATCCTGGCAACAATCTGCTGGGCCAGAGCACTGCTCTGGGCCAGCTGGTCTCTGAAGCTCTGACCCATGTAGTAGTCGATGTCATTGGCCCTCAGCAGCTCCTCGAAGGCCTTGGTGGTGTCCCCCAGGTGTTGGGTGAGGATGTTGCAGATGCCTCTCGCCTCTCGCTGCCGCTGGCGAAGCAGAGACAGCTCCCGGGCCTGGGCCTGGATCAGGGAGTCAAACTTCCTGAGGAATCAGAAGAAAGATGGACGTAGGAACCTCAAAAGGTCAAAGGAGACGTCTGCTGGCTCATTTACGACAACAATCACCAGACATGATGGTCTGTTCCTGAGTGGAAAAAGGCTGCAGCAGAACATGTTTCTGCTCCGTTTCCATAAAACCCTCACCTGCTGCTGCGTCTGATTACTGCATCCTGACCAGGGTCAGGGTCAGGTGCATCCTGACTAGGGTCAGGGTCAGGGTCAGGGTCAGGTGCATCCTGACTAGGGTCAGGGTCAGGGTCAGGGTCAGGGTCAGGTGCATCCTGACTAGGGTTAGGGTCAGGGTCAGGTGCATCCTGACTAGGGTCAGGGTCAGGGTCAGGGTCAGGTGCATCCTGACTAGGGTCAGGGTCAGGGTCAGGTGCATCCTGACTAGGGTCAGGGTCAGGGTCAGGTGCATCCTGACTAGGGTCAGGGTCAGGTGCATCCTGACTAGGGTCAGGGTCAGGGTCAGGTGCATCCTGACTAGGGTCAGGGTCAGGGTCAGGGTCAGGTGCATCCTGACTAGGGTCAGGGTCAGGTGCATCCTGACTAGGGTCAGGGTCAGGGTCAGGTGCATCCTGACTAGGGTCAGGGTCAGGTGCATCCTGACTAGGGTCAGGGTCAGGGTCAGGGTCAGGTGCATCCTGACTAGGGTCAGGGTCAGGTGCATCCTGACTAGGGTCAGGGTCAGGGTCAGGGTCAGGTGCATCCTGACTATGGCTTCGAGTGTCCTTCCAGGTGTCCACAGATGCATCTCAGAGAAATTGGAGTCTGAAGTCCGTTAAAGGACCTTTCAGATTATTTGACAGATTCATCTGACGTCTAAAGAGCATCAGTCGGATATCTGAGTCCACCGGGAGCTCCTCTGGATACCACAGGTGGGACCACCTGTCCAGCAGTTTGGACCACAATGGGACATAAAGAGGAGAACCAGCACAGCACTGGTCCTACAGCAGAGCTCCAGAGGTTTCTGACTCACCCGGGCCACGAGGCGGTGTCTCCATTCTCCGTCTTCTTGCCACTTTTCCTCAGCTGGTCCTCCAAAGCATCCACTCGAGATGTGAGCTCCTGAAGCTGCTTGTCTGGTTGATGGTGGCGTGGTGAAGCAAGAACTCCTCCATCAGAGAACTGCCAGCGCTCACCTTCTTCTGTCCCACCACCAGAGGCCTGGAAGGACCAGTTGACCTTACGGACGGCGGAGGGTTCGCTGGAGTTGGGCAGGGATTGCACCCGGCTCCGCAGCCCACCCATCACCGCTTGAGAACGGGTCAACTGTGAGCGCAGGTCCTCCACGAGGCACTGGAGAGACAGGACCTCCTCTGCACGACCAGATCTTGGGGGGGTGGTTTTGGTGGAGGTGGAGGGCCTCCACTGGGAGCCGCAGTCCAGCGAGGTGCACATCTCCAGGTCATCAAACTCTGTAAGATTCAGCAGCAGCAGCAGGCTCAGAGTCGCTTATCAAACCTTTCATTTAACATTCACTCATTCACACGTTCACAACAACTCCTTCACCTGTAAGTCTCTTTGGACAGCCGCTAAATACACGAACCTGTCCCACCCTGTGATGTTCTGCTTGTTCTTCTGCTCGTTTGGGAGATCTGTCGCCCTCTGGTGTTTATTTTAGGTACAGCGTGTGAAAGGAGAACCTGGATGTGATCTCAGGTGATGTTCTAAAGCTGAGAACGGAACGTTTGGGAACCATCTAAACCCTCGGCTGTTCCTGCTGCCGTGAGGTGGAGAAGGCCTACCTGGGCTGCTGGTCTCTTCCCTCTCAGCTTCGTTCTCGCTGCGGCCGCAGGTCTCGTAGCCCAGGTCCTGCAGGTCCACCTGGATCTTCTCAGCATCCTGCTGAACAGCGGGTTCTGCTGCAGACACACGGGGAGGGGATTGACTCCAGCGGGTCGGCAGCTGGATTTCACCAACTACAGATGTGGAGGACTCACTCAGCAGCTGCTCGGCCTGAGCCTGAACCGCGGCCTCAGACACCGTCCGCCTCTCCTGCAGCTCGCTGCTCTTCTGCTGCTGTCGACTCGTCTGACCCGCCTCCAGCTCACCAGCAGGGTAATCATCCTGGTTCTGGGTCAGAACCAAGAACAGTTACGAGGCTCTGATGTGAACTCAGACATTTAGAGGCTGGTCTTACCTGAGAGGAGGTGCTGAGGAGGAGCAGCTGGTTGGGTTTTTGCTCCCTCTTCTCTTCACTACTTCCATCCCAGGAATCCCACAGGTCCCAACTCTCCTCTGCAGCCACATCCAGCTCCTCCTCCTCCTCCTCCTCCTCACCCCGCAGCACGCCCTGCTCCGAAAGCTGCCGCTCCTCAGTCAGCTGATGTCTCAGATCTTCGTTCTCTGCTTGGAGGTCGAACAGAGCTTTCCTTCACAGCAAAAGCCCAAAAAAAAAAGATGAAGTTCAAACCTTCTAAAGGTCTCAGGAGGCTTTCAGATTTCAGCATTTTTGTGTCAACATTATTTAAATCCTCAAAAACACCAAACACGCCACGAAGCTTTCGGGATGGAATGAAGGAAGATGATGGAACCATGAAGGTCACAGAAACCTTACACGGGTGTTTGGTGCAGCTGAATAATTCTGTTTACCTCATCTGAGACAGCGAGGAGAACCCCGTCTTCTCCAGCTGCTCCTTCAGCTCCCTCAGCTGTCTCTCCACCTCTTGCTTCTGCTCCACCAGCTCCCGAACCACCACCAGATCGGAACCACCGAGCTCCAAATACAACCAGACAAAAGCAGTGAATCAGCTGGGCCCAACAAAGTTTCATCCAATCAGAAACAACGAAATGTGTGATCTTGTTTTGTAGTTTTCACACCGAAACTCAGCGGAGGGGTCGGGTTCTTACCGGCACGCGAGATTCTTCATCAGCATTTTGGGTGAGCTGGTTCTTTAGACCTTTATCTGCCTCGTCTTCATCACCTGAGCTCAGATCTGCAGGAAACAGAACGTGCCGATGGGTCTGAGATGCAACGTTAACGCTTGTCTGGGGTTTGGTTGATTGGAACTGGAGAACCACACTAGGACCAGGAAGAAACCATCAGAAAACTACAGGATGGTAATTTGTGCTGAGCAGCATCAGAATCTAAAAGAGAGATGGGTTTGAGGTGGTCTGTAGGTCAGAGAAGCCCTCGTTTACTCTCAGAGCTACAAAAATCATCTGAATCACTCAAGATTTAAGATGATTTTATCAAAGTAAATCAATAGAGTTGAATTCAAACAAAAATAAACCAAACAGAATGATTCATGTTGTGTTTTATCTTCTCAGCTCCTAAACTGTTGTCTAAGCCCCGCCCCCAGTGATGGTGTGGTCCGCTTCAGTCCCGTATGATGAAACAACTCCGCACGCAGCCGGCTGAAGACATCTGAGCAGGTTGACACAAGTCCATCTTTATTTGTTACGTTGCATTAAACTACATTAGAACAAACAAAAACAAACTACGGACGCTTCCTCCGCTCTGGGGCCACGAGGCAGGATTTATGTTGTGACGTCAAAATAAAACTAGTTACTTATATTTTATTAGTCTTCCTTAAATTCAGAGTCGGGGAGCTAAAGGTGCAGAAACGTAGCAAAGACTCCATTTTTCACATAAAAATAACACATTCATTCTTACTGTAGTCCAGTGTGACTCAGATTCATGTGTTCATTTTAAAGCAACAACTTCATAAGAGCAGAAAAACAAATGGTTTCATATTTTCACACAAACAGGTTTAAACGTGCTGTTAAACACAAACAAACATCTTTAATGACAACAAACCCAAAAATGCAACAAGCAGCAAAAAACACAAAAACAACTAAAAAAGTTTTCATTTCATTCGGATTTAGATTCAAAACCAAAAAGTTCAAATGAGTCGCAACAGAAAATATTTATATAATTATAGATTCACTTGGACTGACACTTTTACCTCTTTCTACACAACACTTTGTTTTTGCTGCCATGTTTCATGATCTGAACTCAAACATCTGAAACTTTGTCTACAAACACAAAACAGCCACGAGTCTCAGACGTTGTTCTGAAATGTGTCTACATGTGTGCTAGTGAGCACTTTTCCTTTACGGGATGATCCATCCCACCTCACAGGTGTGGTGTATCAAGGGGCTGATAACAGCATGAATAATGTACACGTGTGCCTTAGACTGCCCACAATAAAAGGACACCCTGAAATGTGCAGTTTGGCTTTTGGGGGTGGTGGGGCAGAAAACCTGTCAGTATCTGGTGTGGCCACCGTTTGCCTCATACAGGACAACACATCTCCGTCTCCATAGAGATGATCAGGTTGTTGATTGTGGCCTGTGGAACATCGGTCCTCTCCTCTTCAGTAGCTGTGTGAAGATGCTGAATATTGGCAGGAACTGGAACACGCTGCCGTAGACGCCGATCCAGAGCGTCCCAAACATGCTCCATGGGTGACATGTCTGAGTATGCTGGCCATGCAAGAACTGGGACGTTGTCAGCTTCCAGGAATTGTGTCCAGATCCTTTTATTGGCCTTTTATTGTGGGCAGTCTAAGGCTCACGTGTACATTATTCATGATGTCATCAGCCCCTTGACATGCCACGCCTGTGAGGTGGGATGGATCATCTCGTAAAGGAAAAGTGCTCACTAGCACACATGTAGACACATTTCAGAACAACGTCTGAGACTCGTGGCTGTTTTGTGTTTGTAGACAAAGTTTCAGATGTTTGAGTTCAGATCATGAAACATGGCAGCAAAAACAAAGTGTTGTGTAGAAAGAGGTAAAAGT
>SSNQ01000164.1:306698-310905 GCA_006942095.1 Nothobranchius kuhntae | reverse complement strand
GGACCAGGACCCGTCAGGGTTCTGTCACAGTGGAAGTCTGTTAGTATTTTCATGCAGAACTCCATCTCAGACGAGTTAGTAGAAAGACCACCACCACGGTCCGATTGGACCTCAGAACCTCCATCTCCACCCCTGGTGCTGCAGGAGGAGCTAGAGAAACCGACCCATGCTCCTCTGATGCCCACCTCCCAACTCAGGCTGTGCGCTGCCGGGACGGTCCCGACCCGAAACGAAGCCTCCGGCTCCAGGAGCATCCCGCTGGACCAGGCCCCCCTTCAGCTCCTCGACCTCCTGGCTGAGACGTTCTACCAGAGTGAGGTCCGATGGGTCCACCAGCTGCCTCTGAAGGTCCTAAAGGTCACCAGAACCGGTCATGATAAGCAGCACAGAACCAGAACAGAACTTTACATTTCTATAGAACTTCTCCCCACTGACCCTGATGGTGTCGTCTTTAAGGTTCAGACTCCTGCTGAAGGAGTCCAAACGGGCCATCTGGGTCCTACTCAGCTCCTGGTTCTCCTTCTCTCTCCTCAGGGCTAAACGCAGCTCCTCCTGCAGCGTCTGGACCTCCTCAGTCAGCTCAGAGTCCGGTTTCCATCCAGAACCTGGGCTCAGCTGCCTGCGGAGCTCCTGGACCCTTGATGTCAGCTCAGCCAGAACCTCACCAAATCGGGTCGCCAGGTCCTGAAGGGAGAAGGTCGTCACCATCAGAATCAAACTCGTTTCATACGTTGCTGGTTCTGCTCCTCTGCCTCACCTGAAGGTTCTGGTCCCTGGAGCTGATGGTTCTGAGCAGATCCTGGACCTGCTCCTGGTGCTCCCGAGCCTGACGGGTCCGGTCGGCCAAAACTTCCTGGAAGAGGCGGTCCTTAAGCTGGAGGCGGACCTTCAGCTCCTCCAGAACAGGTCCAGGAGCCGAGTGGACCTGAGCCAGCAGGGAGCAGCGCAGCTCCTGCAGCCAAAACCAGAACCTTTAGTTATGTTTAACAACCGGTTCTGATCCAGTCCAGAACCCCAGATCCAATCCACATCTTCCAATCTGCCCAGCAGTCCGACCTTCCTGTGGTCTGCCGAGGTGGTTCTGGAGGTTCTGGACCAGTGGACCTGCAAACTGAAGGAGTTTTCCATCTGAAACATTTCTGAGAAGATTTTTGTGCTTTTATTTTGACACACGAGGCCGGCACTTCCTGCTAACTGACCGTCTGGTCCCGGCGTACCTGAGCCTCCTGGGTTCTGGCGAGCAGCGCCGCCTGCAGCTGCTCTATGATGGCGTCCCGTTCCTTCAGGACTCGGGTCTGCCGGTCCTCGGCGTCCCGCTGCTGGCGCTGGACGCTCCTCCAGCCATCAGAGACCCGATCCAGTTCCAGAGTTTTCCCCCTCAGCAGCGCCTCCAGGCTCTGTCACAAACACAACAGCTGTCAGCACGGAGACAGGAAGTAGACGCGTTGGACAGGAAGTAGACGCGTTGGACAGGAAGAGGCGGGTTCACTGACGGCGATGGTCTCCTGGTTGCTGGACAGGACGCAGCACTGTCTCTCCAGGTCGCGCTCCTTCTCCCGCAGCAGGAGCCGAGTCCGGCGAGTCTCCTCCTCTTTCTCCTCCACGGAGCGGAACTTCTCATCCACGGCTCGCTGCAGGAGGGACACAGAAACCCTCGGTCAGGTCCAAAGGTTCTGGTAGGGCCCGTCAGACCGTTTAGTTAGGCTTAGGGGGGACTTAAAGACACATTCTGATACCAAGAGCGGGAACGTTATTTTATCCAGGACTACAAACGCGCTTCACCAGCGACGTCATCGACCCAGACGCGGAGGGAAAAGGACCGGAAGTTCAGCAAACCTCCCACAGGAGGATCTGGTCAGGTGGTACGTAGGGGGAGGAGCTTATGTGGTGATGTCACACGTGTGATCCAGGGCGTAAGGCGGAGCAGGTCCAGCCCCGTTCAGCGACCCGTGAGCCGACAGAGGGGGAGGAGACTCGGGCGCCCTGCGTTTCCATGGAAACGTGTCCATTACACAGCTGGTGTGGGAGGGGTTTGGACCTCTGTTGGTGCCAACAAGACCAGAACCATGTGGTTCTACTGGACCCATCAGAGTTCTACGTTGTGTGTCCGACTCACCTCCAGGGCTCGGTCCCGATCCGACACCCGCTGACGGAGCTTCTGAAGCAGAGAGTCTCGGTTCTGCTTCGGATCCTCCAACATCTCACGGTAGTTCTGAAGAACATCAGACAGAACCGCATCAGCACAACCCAGCTTTCCACATGCTGGACGGGTTTCGGTCCAAACGAGTCCAGCCCGAGTGGTTCTGACCTCCAGGACACGGTCTCTGGTCTGCAGAGACGTCCTCAGCTCTTTGATGGTCCGCTCCATCACCTCCTCCTCCCTCCGTCTCTCCTCCTGGTTCTGCCTCAGCTGCTCCTCCTTCTCCTGCAGCGCCGACCGGACCTTCTGCAGAACCAGCTGCAGATCCTGAACATGTCGACAAACCCGATTGAACACAAACACACCAAAGTGAAAAATCCTCCACACAGCTACTCTCCCAGGGCCCGGTCCAGTCTGCATCAGAACCAGCGAGAGTCCGACTCACCTGGTTGTGTTTCTCTGTCTCCCGCCTGTGCTGCAGCGCCCCCTGTAGGTCCTTCTCCAGCCTCTCCAGGGCCCGGTTCTGGTTCTCCTGGGCCCTGGCTGCCTGCCGCTGAGCCCGCTGACCCGCCTGCAGCTCCAGCTGAGCCTGGAACAGAGACGCCTGCAGGACCAGAACCTCGCTCGGACTCGGAGCAGCCTGAGAACCGGACATAAAAGATCGGACCGCTGAAAGGTTTGTTCCTGTGGAACAGGAAGTGTACAGAACCATCAAACGGACCTGCAGCTGGCTGCAGGTCACACGTTCTCTAAGAGAACCCAGGTTCTGGTTCTGGTCCCGGATCACCCCATACAGCTCAGAAACCTGCATACAAGCGTTCATACATGTGATCTCCTGCTCCAGGCCCGGTCCTGTCATGTGGACCCAAGCTGTCCACCCGCTTACCTCCGTCTCCTTGGTGTTCACAGAATCACTGAGGTTCTGGATGACCCGCTCCTGCTGCTGGGCCTCGTCCCGGGCCGAGCGCAGCTCCAGCTCCATCTCAGAAAGACGCTCCTGCGGATAAAATCCAGGTTCTGGGACCGGTTCTGGTGCTGTGACCGAACCCTGACTGCAGGTGAGGAGGCGGCGCTCATACCTGGTTTCTGGTCTCAGTCTCTCTGATCCTGGCCTGCAGCGAGCGGACCTGGTCCTGGGCCTTCCGAAGTTCGCCGACACTCTGACCCGCAGCGTTCTGGTACTGACCCGGCTGCTCATCCATCAGCTGCTGAAACACAAAACGGATCGCTGGGAAGACTGCAGGTTTGATCCTCTGGTGTCCGTCTGAACAGGAAAATGAGTCAGAACTAAATTCAAACAAAGGAGGAAATGACTTTTATTTTGAAAACCAGGTTGCCGGGATAGACAAACCCGAGCTGCGTCTCCCGTCAGAACCAGGAAGTAAAAGTGGGTGATCATGTCACGGATGACAGGGAAGTGCTCGTTTACTTCCTGTTTTTCGTTTTTAGATCAAGTTGAATCTACTTCCTGTCTAAGTCTCCTACAAAATAAAACTAACCACTAGTTATTGTGCAGCAGACCCAAGTCCCGTGCGCCGGTGCCGGTTAGTGGGTGAGATGGTTGTTATTTATTGTTTTGGGTAAACGAGATGCTTGTTTACCCGCGCCGACACCGCTGCCGGTAAACAGCGTGACTCGCGTTCTTCAGAAACACGACGGCCATCATCATTTAAGTGGAACCAGTCAGAAACAGAACCAAGATGAAAACGGGTCCCAGAGGCTCCGACTGGTTTTACTGGACATGAACCAGAACCAGTACCAGAACCAGAACCAGCTCGGCCCGGTGAGCTCCCAGCCTGCTGATCGTTAACATGACAAAAGCAAGTGATGAAGGCTGCCTGCTTGGAGACTGTTGCCATGGAAACACAAGGGCGTTGCTAGGTTACTGAGAGAGGTGCCAGCCCCGCCCCTGGTGTGTCTGCATCAGAGACCTGGTTTTCTAACGCAGGCGACCTCTGACCCTACTTTGTTCTAATCTGCACGTCCCAGGCTGATAACATTCCCATCTGGGAGAACCTCGTGAGGAATCTTCTGGGTTCGGGTCTACCTGCCGAGAGCGGAACGGTC
>SSNQ01000164.1:289198-301698 GCA_006942095.1 Nothobranchius kuhntae | reverse complement strand
TGACCTGGAGAAGACATTCTACCCTTTTCTGATTTAGAGGAGCAGATTCTCATCCCAGCATCTTCACACAATCTAGAAGTTCAGCTGAAAACAAACCGTGAGACAAACGACTGTCCAACAAACGCCTGAAAGCCTGAAAACCTGCGAAGGTTACAGTTTAGTTCCAACAACAAGTCGTTCTGAGTCGGTCGGTTCTGCAGCTTCACCTGCTGCAGGAGCTGGACTTGGGTCTCCAGGTTCTCCTGAGTCTGGCTGATCTCCTGCTGCCTCTCAGCCAGGTGGCGCTGCAGCTCTGCTTCGCTTTGATTGGTCAGACTCTCAGCTGTGGTTCTGTGTGGGTCACAAACAAACAGCCAATCAGTTCATTCTGAACTTCGTCTAACCCTAACCTGGACCAGTGTGTGTGTGTGTGTGTGTGTGTGTGTGTGTGTGTGTGTGTGTGTGTGTGTGTGTGTGTGGTTGTGTGTGTGTGTGTGTATGTGGTGTGTGTGTGTGCGTGTGTATGTGTGTGTGTGCGTGTGTATGTGTGTGTGTGCGTATGTGTGTGTGTGTGTGTGTGTGTGTGTGTGTGTGTGTGTGTGTGTGTGTGTGTGTTAGGGGAGGGGGGCAATGATGACTCAGCTCTAACTTCATCATGATTCTGTTTAAAGTGATCTAAGAAACAAACAGTTTCATCTAATTTGAGTTTTGAAATTATTCATCCATCCATTAATTAATTCATTAATTCTTCCATCCATCCATCCATCCATCCATCCATCCATCCATCCATCCATCCATCCATCCATTCACCCATTCATTCATTAATTCATCCATCCATCCATTCACCCATTCATTCATCCATCCATCCATTCACCCATTCATTCATTCATTCATTCATTCATTCGTTCATTCATTCGTCCATTCACCCATTCGTTCATTCGTCCATTCACCCAGCCATCCATTCACCCATTCATTTATTAATTCATCCATCCATTCACCCATTCATTCATCCATTCATTCATCCATCCATTCACCCATTCATTCATTCATTCATTCACCCATCCATTCATTCATTCATCCATCCATCCACCCACTCATTCATTCATTCACCCATTCATTCATTCATTCACCCATTCATCCATCCATCCATTCACCCATTCATTCATTCATCCATTCATCCACTCATTCTTTCATTCAGCCATTCACCCATTCATTCATCCATCCATCCACCCACCCATTCACCCACCCATTCATTCATCCATCCATTCATTCATTCACCCATCCATCCATCCATCATCCATCCATAGATGGGTGGATGGGTGAATGAATGAATGAATGGATGGATGGATGGATGGATGGGTGAAACCCAGCATCTACTTTTATGTCTCAGATGAAAAGACGAGCACATCTTGTTCAGTCGAGGAAGAATCGTTCTCACAGGTTGAAGACTCTGTTTTCCCTTTTTAACAATCAACATCTTCCTGACCCCCCCCCCCCCCCCCCCCATGGGTCTACCCATGGTTTAGTTGTTTCCCTGCTCCAACACTCCTGACTCAGCCTTCAGCAGCTCAGCAGCGGCGTGCTAACCACGTCGTTTACGTTGTTGATCCTCATTCTTGTGTCCAACTATCTACATCTGAATGAGGGAAAGACAGAGCTCATTGTTTTTCACCCCAACAGCAGGAATGTGGATCGTTATGCTGATCTTGGCCCTCTTTCTCCATACTCAAAACCAGTTGTTACCAGTTTGGGGGTGAAACTTGATGTAGGAATTAAATTTGATGCTCACATCAATTCTGTGATCCGGTCCAGTTTCTTTCACCTGAGACGCCTTGCTAAAATCAAGCATATGCTGTCGAGAGCCCACCTGGATCGGGTACTGCATGCCTTTGTTATTTCTCGGCTTGACTACTGCAGCTCTCTCTATGCAGGGTTGTGTCAGTCAACACTGCGTCGCCTACAGGTTGTGCAGAACAGCGCTGCCAGGTTCCTGACTGGGACCAGGAAACGGGACCACATTAGTCCAGTTCTGGCCTCCCTGCACTGGCTTCCGGTTTGCTATCGCTCACAATTCAAAATCCTCGTCTTTGTTTATCATTTCTTCCAGGGTGGTGCTCCCCCCTATCTAGCCACACTCCTGAACAGACACTCCCCATCACGCGCTCTGCGCTCCTCTGACCAAGGCCTGCTCGCTGTCCCTCGATCTAGGTGTCGTACCCGTGGGGACCGGGCTTTCTCAGTCCTAGCACCGTCACTCTGGAACCAGTTGCCACCCTCAGTTAGGCTGTCCCCTTCTCTGCCAGTCTTTAAGAACCACCTAAAAACACACCTCCTCCGCTTGGCGTTTCCAGAACATGTTTGATTATGGCCCTCTTTTATGTTGAATCCATTCCACAGTTTTCATTGGTACACTCAATCCATCCACTCAATCCAAATGTGTGAAACACATTTGGATTTTACCAGAATGGTTCATCTATCTTATAATTTCCATTTTGTATTTTGTAATTTGTATTTCTTTTATTGTTGATTTATTCAATATATTTACATACAACTGTACCATGTTCAGCGCTTTGGGCTTCCTGACAGGGTTGCGGAAGGCGCTTTATAAATAAAGCTTTGATTGATTGATTGATTGATTGATTGATTCTTGGTTTTACTGAAAGTAAACAAAACCGAAACTGGAGCCCACCAGGAAGATGTGTGACTTCTTCTCTGAGTCAGGAAACGTGCATCTTGATCATCAGAAGATTGGATCTACTCACAGAGCTTTCTCCAGGAGCTCCTGCTTCTCCTCCAGATCCTTTTTCAGACTTTCAACTTTGACCTTCAGCTCAATGTTCTGCAGAGGAAACAGAACCACAGACTTCAGACAGAGAGACAGGTGGAGCAGACAGACAGGGTGTTTTTATTTACATCACATCTTTATGTCTCAGCCCCAGAGCTGTTGTTTTCTGAGACCTGAGGAGGTGCTGCTGGAGACAAAACCTTTTATTGTGAAAATCTTGGGTCGTAACAGGCTGACAGAGGAGTCGTGGGAAAGGCGTGCTGCTGCAGCAGGCACCAGGAAGTGTGCTGAACATCTCCCTCTGGTGGCGGTTCTCCTGATGCCGGCTGCATCTCAGGTTCGGACAGACGTGTTCCTAAAACCTGAAGAGGTCCGTCAGCAGGGTACCAGCAGCAGCCCTGCAGGACTACTCTGTTACTGGAGGACTACTCTGTTACTGCAGGACTACTCTGTTACTGCAGGACTACTCTGTTACTGGAGGACTACTCTGTTACTGGAGGACTACTCTGTTACTGCAGGACTTTACAGCGCGCACTCTCTGGAGGAAACGTTCTCCGTGAGGAAGAAGTCCTTCTGCTCTGCTGGGATTTGGGACCTTTTGTTCGTGTTTTATTTTACAACTACAAGAACCTCCAGAACCTCCTCCGGTCCACAACCAGGCTGAGTGGCAGCAGAAGAGACCGAGGCTCGCTCAGACATTTCCTTCTGACAGGAACCTCTCCTCTGTCCAGACGACTGAACGCGCGTACGAGAGGCCACCGCACGCTTCGTGAACCAGGAGGACGCACGTCCTCGTTTCACCTGCAGGGAGGAACAGAGGAACGCTGGGTAAGCGAGGGCCAGATGCGGCGTCCTCTCGTACGCGCGTTCCTCCACATCGTCTGATGATGGAGCCCACCTGTGATGTAAAGATCAGAAGTGATGAAACACATCAAAAGTAGTGGTAACCTTGGTAACCGTGGTAACCGTGGTAATCCCGATAATGGGTTATAATTGTATGGAAGGATCCTGAATGGGAGGCACGTGTGACTGCACAGCACGAGTGTGCACGGACGGTTGTCCTCGTGAACTTTAGTTTAGTTTTGCGTCTCGACTGAATTTTACAAACCGGTCTGAAGCACAACGGCATCACTGGGAGTCGTTTCTGCTGATGTAGCCTTCGTCAGAGCTCGCCGCTGTTGGTGCCGTCACTTCCTGCTCCGTTCATCCACGGACAGCAGAGGACGGTGCCGTCTTCGCCGATGACTCTGTCCCACGCGCAGACCCATCGTCTCTGTCCATGGTTGTGTCCACGCCTCCGTGTCTCTGAGCTGTTGTTGGGTGAGGGTCATGTGCAGCGGTCTGTTACAGCTGATGTCCTTATTGTACTTCCTGCTTCCTGTTCTGCGGCGCTTGTGTGTCTTCGACTTGTTTCTTCCTCACACTCGCTTTTATGTTCTATTGAAGACCGTCGTCTGCTGCCCGCGGATAAACGGAGAAGGAAGTGACGGCGCCAACAGGGCGGCGCTCTGAAGGCTACAGCGTTAGCCGACGCATCAGCAACAACCGGTCTAGCAGCTCTGGCGCTGTTCTGGAAACACGCCGTCAGGACGCAACACACAGAACACACAGAACACACAGAACACACAGAACACACAGAACACACAGAACAAAGGGGCTTTGCAGTGTGTTCATCGTGGTTCGCTGATCCAGGACCCGTTTTGGTTTCCAACACGTGAACACGGACTGCAGGAATGCTGATCTGACGCCGCGCTCGACTCGTTTCTGTGCAGAACACAAACCAGGATCTCCTCTCGCTAAAATATCTTCACACCAACAGCTCCTGGCCTCACGTGCTGACCCAGATCCAAGAATAGGTGGGCGGTTCTGGCAGCTGCTGTATCAGTAACACACAACAGGTGCAGGTCGGTGTGAGCAGGGTCAGCGAGACCGTCTTTCTGCTCAGGTCTGAACTCTGAATTTATGAAGGTCTTATTTTAAAGGACGCGTCTCCTGGTTTGTCCTGGAGTTAGACAGGAAGGTGTTCTGTCTCCTTTTCTTTTAATGTCCAAGCGGACGACTTGTCCAAGCAGCGTAGGGACTGCAGAGCTGGATGTGTGCTTGGAGGGACAGTAATTAACCACTTCATGCATGCAGGTGATTGGGTGCTGGCTGTCAGCAGCTACCGAGGGTCTGCTCCACCTCTGGGTCAGAGTTTGACACCGTTGTGAGAAGTAAGCAGGTGTTTCCAGACGTCTCTGCATCAGGTGGTGTTACTGAACCATCTGGGTCAGCACGTATCTGCTGATCTGACGGGTGATGTGGACATCTGCAGACAGTGCTGCCTGCTGGTGCACAGGCTGGCGCTGATGCGGAGGTCTAGGTCGTGTCCTCTACCTGCTAAAGCATACCCATGTGCACTACCGGAGGCGCTATAAGAAAACCAGCACGAGGAAGCGCACCTACAACCCTGCAGGACAACAGAAGCTGGTGGACAGTTGTGTGTGTGGAGGTTACTGGAGTCTAACCCTAACCCTCCCACAGGACTTAACCCCATATGTGGAATCACTGGCATCCTAACCTTCATGTGAGCCTGCTGCAGCGTGCATTCATCTTTAATAGTTCTGCTTATTTATGTGTTTTATGATCTGCTGCGGACCGTCTTGCGTCTTTAATAAAGTGACTGATCGATTTAAATGAATTGCTAGAAGTGGGGAGCCTGAGGCTCCTCCCCCTTCCCGTCAGCTGGTGGGTAGCCTATGTGAGCTACTCTCTGATCCACACTGCCCTGCACCCTGAACCACGTTCTTCAGGTTAAATGATAAATAATTATGAGTTTCGATGGTGTCTGTCACGTCATTTGACGTTTGTGAGCTTTTAAATATTCATAAATAAACAACTACTAATCACACGTGTCATGTATGACATGGCAGCAGAGTCTCCTCTGCTTTTGAATCAGTGCTTTTCTCCATGTTTGATGCTCCTTCTGTCATCCTGAAGAAGGAGTTTGTTCCCCTCTTCTTCGTGTCTGGCTCAATGATGTCATTATGGTGAGACGCATTTGTAGTCCTGCGTGGCTTAAGCTCCCCTAGCTGATCGTCCACGTGGACGTCTTCTCTCCCAGAATCAAAACCTTGAGGTTTACTGGAGGTCAGCATCCAGCAGACGTAACAATAAACTCATTTTGTGATTTGGCTGAAAAACATTCGAGACCTGAACACATAGCTGCAGGAAGTCAGCTAGCATTAGCATTAGCATAAAACAGGTGAGAATTATAGAAAATTTGCTAAACAGTCTCTGAGATATTTGCACTTTTTACTGACCAACCTGGATTAACACGTTCATCTAAACTAACGACCAAATCCAGTGTTGTGGCCGAACGCGTCACTGAACGACTCTTCGTGAATTTGTTCGGTTTTTTTTTGTGAACGTGAACTGATCTCGTTCGTATTTTGCCTGACGAACGCAAAAGCGAGTGCGTTCGTCCTGGCGTGTGTGAACGGGTTTATGAACGCGTTCTTTCGCCGTTCTAGCTCCAGATCTCCACGGAGCTTTCCCGGAGCTAAAGCCTAGCTAAAACATTCTGTTAACCATAGAGTTTATAAAACGTAGAACTCGCGAATGCGGCCAAACATAGTAAGTAGCGGTTGGTGCGGCGTCTACTCTTCTACGTCTACGCTGTGTGCAGGAGTCAGTTCATTCAGAAAAACTGAAACAGGACTTAACTGAAAGATGATACGTTTTTCATGCTTTGCACTTTTAATATTGCACTTTGAGTTTGTTACCTCAGCCTGCTTCCTAACATTATTTAATCATTTCCCATTAAAATAATGTTTTCCTCATTTATTGAGAATATACTGTAGGTAAAAACTGCAGCGGGGTGTGAGTGTGGACTGAACGGGTGCCAGCTATGTATGTATATACTCTGTCCGACACCCGCGGGATCGGACAGAGTATATACATACATATATGTATATATATGTATGTATATACTCTGTCCGACACCCGCGGGATCGGACAGAGCCGCTGATCAGCTGCTGCTCATGCATGCGAGCTTCTCCTGACCACTCTGCTGCAGGAGAGATCCTGACTGAGCAGAAACACTCCACACCGTGTGTGTTTCTGGTGAGACTTCTGCAGGGACACAAAAGCATGGAAACGTGTCGACTTGTCTCTACACTCAGGACGTTGACTTGACTCACCCTCTTGTGCACGTCATCGCCGCTCTCCTCAAACTTCTGCTGGATCTTCTCCTCCAGAAAGTAGATCCTGAGTTTCAGGCTGAAGTTCTCCTTCTTCAGGTCATTCAGGTGCTGTGACATGGTGCGGTAACCACGGAAACCACAGTTAGTCATGATTGCAGGTAGGCCAGGGGACTCTGCCGCCCCCCATTTAGTGCAGCCCTGGTTTACAGACAGGACTGAGAAGGAGGAGGAAGATCTGACTGACGAGAAGAAAATCAGAGATCTGCTGCTGTCAAACATCAGCAGAGAACACAGAGTGGACGTGTCTCTGCTCTGGGACGGCTCAGGCAGAGAGACAGACAGGCAGCAGGGGGCTATGGGGGGGGGGGGTCTTTTTTTACCATGAGACATGCCAAGAATCTGGGACAGCAGCGGGTGTGCTGATAACAAACACAGGAGCTGAGCTATCAATAATAACAACAACACCCATCCATCCAGAGAGCCAGTCCATCGCAGGGCCATAACAACAACAACAACAATAATAATAATTATAATAATACTACTACTACTACTAATAATAATAATTATTATTAAAATGTTCTTCTAAACAAATGCTTAGAGATATTTACTGTTTTGCTGAAACTCCAGTTTCAGGTTTATGAAGTTTTGGGTTTTTTCCGATGCCGCCCCCACATCAGTAGTTAGGGGCGGAGCCTAAACCCACCAGGAGAAGGCGGGCAGGTGTGCCACCATCGAGGCTTAGTCTCTATTTTATCCTGTCAGTAACGCTGGTGACAAGTCTCTTCTGCTCTTGCTCGAGTAACGAGTCAGAGCGGTTTATTTCAGGAGAGACAGTTCGGTTTTCTCCTGAAGCTCCACCAGGAGAACGAGTCAGCCCAAGAACCCGCCCTCAGGGAGAGGAAGCACCAGCACACGTGACCTTTGACCTTTTGCAGGCTCTGTTCACTCACTCACTCACTCACTCACTCACTCACTCACTCACTCACTCACTCACTCACTCACTCACGCTAAATATCTGCTACAAGTCGGTAAGATAAGAAATTTAAAGCATTGGATGAATCAGCTGTAGACCTGAAGCTTTCTGTCCATCAAATACAGAACCCAGTAGAACCCCATAGAACCCAGAAAAAAACCGTAGAACCCTGATATACTCCAGTCCACCAGCAGGAGGCGCTGCTCTGACAGAGCCAGAAGATCCAACTCTCTGGGTGGACGCAGCATTATTAAAGGGGGCATGGACGTAATTTTGGGGGAGGACGGGGGGGACATGTCCCCCCCACTTTTTCCAAAGTCAAGTTTTGACCCCTGCACTTTTTACCATCCAAAAACATAATTACGCCATATTAAACTGACACTGGTTGAGCTCTAGGACCAAGCGGAAAACAACCGTTTGTGTTGAAGCCGGTTTCCCATTAGAACATACTGTAAAGAACCCCCCCCCCCACACACACACACACACACACACTTCTAAAGTGAAAATTACGTCCATGGAAGGTGGGGTTGGTCCTCAGCTGTGGCTCCAGTGACATGTAGGGGTTGTATGAACTAGTCGAAGTCGACTCGATTTTCATTACTTGACTGTCGACTTTTAAAAAAATTAAGTCATGCAGCCCCTGGCGACATGCGTGTGTTTACAGATCTGACAAGCTTTTCTTCATCAGAAAACAAACAAATAAATAAAGAACATGGAATCCTGTAACACTTTTTAACAATATTCAAGATAATTTCTGATTATTGATCATTGGTTCATCATGTCCGGTGTGGAGCGTGTCTGAAAGCTGCCGGTTAAAGGTTCTGCTGAACCTTCTCTGTTATCTGGAGCGCCTTCTGTGACGTATTTGATGAAGTGATTAAGTTTTTGTTAATTAGAGAAGCTTTTTAAAAACATTAATCTTCATATATCAGGCATTTCAACCTGTGATCATTATATTATCATTAAATAAATAAATAAATAAATTAGGACCTCTCCCTGGGCGGCCACCTTACTGTGGGGGAGGGGTTTGTGTGTCCTCGGAGCTACGCTGTGTGGTTGGGTCACCCATGGCAAACAGGTCCTAGGTGAGGGACCTGACAAGCAGCAGCCCAAAGACCCCTTATGAAGAAAAGTATTCAAGGAGACCGAGTTCCCTCGCCCGGACACGGGCCACGGGACCCCCCTCTGGAGGAGGGGTTTGTCGGCGAGTGCCTGGTGGCCGGGCCTTTACCCACGCAGCATGAGAGGGATGAGTGCATGTAGGCACTCACAGACACAACAGACACGTTTATAGTAAATTTACGTTTTATTTTCCTTTAATGTTTCTTTTCTCTTCACATCCGGGAGGGCTGCGCCACAGCGCCCCCTATGGATGAGCCTCCACTGAGTCCCGTTAATGGTTTCCACATGGTTCTCATATTATTAGCATGTCTGCAGCATTTTTGTTGCTTGTACAGTAAATATTTAAGCATCTGTTTCTGTGTGGAGATCATTATGATTTAATGACTTTGTTTTATTTTGTTTTGATCCATGTGGAGCACTTTGTGTTTCTATGTAAGTGCTGTATGAATAACATGTACTTACGTACTACATCGGAATAACACCTGTCCTCGTGAACCCAAATTCAATCCAACTGACGAGTTTCTATTTCTTATATTTGATCTGAGACCAAAAAAACACACGAAAAACAACATTTTTGTAAATAAAACCAAAAAAACTAATTTTGCTGTTTTGATTTTTTTGTTTTCAATCGAAAATAGAAAGAATGAGTGATACACACACACACACACACACACACACACACACACACACACACACACACACACACACACACACACACACACACACACACACGGCGTGTTTGTGACATGAAGTCATCTTAATCCTGACGGTTTTCCAGCGCCGGAGCGTTACAGGAGAGGAAAAAGGGGAAACTTAAAACATTTTCCAGGTTGTGCTGCTTCTCCCCACAGCGGCTCTTCAGCTGCTGCGTCTCCACGGGCGAGCCCCACCAGCTGCTTCTGAGTGACTCCTCCGAGCAGCAGCAGTGCACGAGAAAATGTGCACGTGCTCTGGGCGTTTTCCCTCCTGATGGTAACAGGAGATGCTTGATGCCAGTCAGCTGGACATCCTCCAGCCCGGCTCAGCGGCAGTGCCAAGACCAGGAATGCAGCCCTGCAGAGGGGATGCCCCCATCATCTCTAAGCCTCGTTATCATCAGGAGCCACTAGAATCTCCTAGAAGCTCGTTAACGAGACAACGTGTAGTTTTCCCTTTAATCTCTGGAAAAATCTAAATGTTGTTGAAAAAGAATGAAGTGACGCCCGGTTGTTGGCGGCTTCGTAACATATAAACGTAAAAACCGGATCTAGCATCCACGAGAGCCGGTCTAAGCACACACATCTCTACGTAGACGCTCCGTAGACTGGCGCTGCCGTAGTGGCTGGCTGCCATCTTAGATGGGTCTCTATTTGCCCCCCCACCCCAGTGCGTTCATCTCTACTGCAGAAGGGGCTTACCCAACTCAAAAACACATTTTATCAAGCTTTCCCACAAAATCAGACACCAGGAATATAAATATAACGTCCTATCAGGTAGTCACTGGTAATCCCACGTGGTTATGCCCGCTGTAACCGTAGGCTGCACTAAATCAGCCATAGTTGCTCACTCTGCATGGAGAGTGGGGAGACCCATCCACTGTTGGGACCACGCTGTTACGCTCTCCAGGGCCCAATAAGGTGTCTACGTATTCCTGTCTACGAGCCTCAGTCTCGGGTGATGCGATATTAGACGCCATGTTTCTTTCTACGGGAGCCCATGAGGACAAAAAGCATTTACTGATTTCTAGCAAGTGGTTACACAACATTTTTTACGTCTTCACTCGTTTCCAGTGACGAAGGGAAGTCAGCTGTGCTTGTCATTTCTGGTGGAGGTTGAAGCGTCAGACCAAGTACGCAGAAAATGGCACTCCCGGGGCTTTTTGGCCTGAATGGCCGTTTGTTGGTAAAGTCTTACCCAAACACAAAAATACTGCTTGCTTGCAGTGATTTAGGTACGTACTGCCCTCTCTTGCCAGGGAAAATGCACATTGTCACTTTAAACACAGCCAAGACCTGCAGGACCTCTAGAGCAGGAGTCTCCCAGGATGGGAGACACGGAACCTAACCCTAACCCTAAACCTACACCAGGTTAGTTGTCTGTGTGACTCACTGACACAGATCTGCACACTCAGTCCACCAGGAAATGCCTCCTGGCCCATTTTTAGAACAGACAAGGGTTGAGTTAGACTTTGGTAGGGGGGTGACTTACTCTTTAACCTCAGCAAGAAGATGAACTTACAAAGTCCAACCTGACTGATCAGTACGATGAGGGCCAATCTGTTTCACAACGCGCAAACGTTAAGATGTGTTGTGTGTGCTTGTACAACGTGTGTGTGTGTGTGTGTGTGTGTGTGTGTGTGTGTGTGTGTGTGTGTGTGTGTGTGTGTGTGTGTGTGCAGTAGAATGTGAGAAGCTGCACACCAACACGTGTAAGCTTGTAAAAATAAATGTAAGAAAAACTCACGTGCATGTGTAAATAAAGTTGTGTGTAACATTTTCAACTACAAGTCTGCAGGTCTGTTTCTGCGCATGCTCAGCTGCCATCAGGCTTTGCCGACAGGCGACACAGGCGGCCGCCTGGGGCGCCATCTGATGGATAGGGCGCAAAATTTAAAAAAAAAGTTTATTACATTTATGTTTGTTATATGAAATGCACTCTACATGCTCAAAATTCCCCTCTGAAATGACATGAAATTAAAACATTAATATTTAAATTCTAATGCTGCATGACGAGCTCCTGCTTGGGCCACCGCTGCGATGCATTTGACCGTTAAGGGTGCCGTAGATCACGTGCGTGGGCAGCGCTGTAGAAAGACTTCCTGTTGTCGTCGCGTTTAAACTTTTGGTATTTTACGATGAAAAGAACACCTAAGCCATCGGGATCAGCATTCCCAAAGCGAAGGAAGGAGGAAGAAAAAAAACGGGCCAACAGAGGTATGTAGACTTTTGTCTGAGGGCCTCAGACAAGTGCAGTTTCACTCGTCTGACTTTAGAAACACTAGTGACGTGTCGTTCACCTAGTCGGCTCAGTCTAGGAGGAGCCAAGTCGTTGTTTTACACCTCTCTCTCTCTCTCTCTGTCTGTCTGTCTGTCTGTGTCTGTCTGTCTGTGTCTGTCTGTCTGTGTCTGTCTGTCTGTGTCTGTCTGTCTGTGTCTGTCTGTCTGTGTCTGTCTGTGTCTGTCTGTGTCTTTTTTTTAGAGCTCTCTCTCTCTCTCTCTCTCTCTCTCTCTCTCTCTCTCTCTCTCTCTCTCTCTCTCTCTCTCTCTCTCTCTCTCTCTCTCTCTCTCTCTCTCTCTCCCTGTCTGTCTGTCTGTGTCTGTCTGTCTGTGTCTGTCTGTCTGTGTCTGTCTGTCTGTGTCTGTCTGTCTGTGTCTGTCTGTCTGTGTCTGTCTGTGTCTGTCTGTGTCTGTCTGTGTCTGTCTGTGTCTGTCTGTGTCTCTCTCTCTCTCTCTCTCTCTCTCTCTCTCTCTCTCTCTCT
>SSNQ01000164.1:255444-275444 GCA_006942095.1 Nothobranchius kuhntae | reverse complement strand
GTTTTATCTGAGATAACCGATGACATTTTACAGTAATGTCGTCACATTTCAGTAGTTTTTACTATCTTGTACAAGCCGTGGTCACTCCCCGTGAACTCTCCCTGTGGATGCTCCTGTTGAACCCTCCCTGTGGATGCTCCTGGTGAGCTCTCCCTGTGGATGCTCCCCGTAAACTCTCCCTGTGGATGCTCCTCGTCAACCCTCCCTGTGGATGCTCCTGTTGAACCCTCCCTGTGGATGCTCCTGGTGAACCCTCCCTGTGGATGCTCCCCGTCAACCCTCCCTGTGGATGCTCCTGGTGAACCCTCCCTGTGGATGCTCCTGTTGAACCCTCCCTGTGGATGCTCCTGGTGAGCTCTCCCTGTGGATGCTCCCCGTGAACTCTCCCTGTGGATGCTCCTGGTGAACCCTCCCTGTGGATGCTCCTGGTGAGCCCTCCCTGTGGATGCTCCCCGTAAACTCTCCCTGTGGATGCTCCTCGTCAACCCTCCCTGTGGATGCTCCTGTTGAACCCTCCCTGTGGATGCTCCCGTGAACCCTCCCTGTGGATGCTCCTGTTGAACCCTCCCTGTGGATGCTCCTGGTGAACCCTCCCTGTGGATGCTCCTGGTGAACCCTCCCTGTGGATGCTCCCCGTGAGCCCTCCCTGTGGATGCTCCTGGTGAATCCTCCCTGTGGATGCTCCTGGTGAACCCTCCCTGTGGATGCTCCTGGTGAACTCTCCCTGTGGATGCGCCCCGTGAACTCTCCCTGTGGTTGCTCCTGGTGAACGCTCAATGTGAGCTCTCCCTTGTGAAGTCTGGTAAAACGCCTCTATTCAGTGGATCTGAGCTCAGGAAGCTCTGACGTGTTTGACTCAGGTTTTCGTTGATGAAAAAACGTTTTTTACTGGAAACTAAAGCAGAAATGATGTAAGTTGGCCTCACCCAGTGTGGGTGAGAAAACCACACGTTCTCTAACACCAAAGCTGATGGTTCAGTACGAACGTTTCTTTGACAAAAGAAAATATTTTCCCAGGGAAGAGGAGGAGGCGCTCCGGCCAAGGACAAAAATACTAGAAAGTCCTGATGTGTTTTTAGAAATGTCAAAGCGGTTGCTTCACTTGCTAATTTATTTATCTGAGCTGGTTAAAGGTTTCTGTTTCCAACATTTAAAAGCTAAGAGTTCATTGCTGGGCTGATGGTCCAGTTGGATCAGGCTATAAAGGAATAAATCTGATGAGAGTTTGATGATTCATTAGGAAGAAGCTGCTGGCTCCAACAGGAAGTGAAGATGTCAAAACAAAGGATTTCTCCACTCGGTTTTACGGCTTCCTCAGAAAACAACCAGAGTTTGGGAGAGAAGCACCTATTTCTGACAGAAAGTGCTACGTTTCAGCTTTTCACGCCCTGATTCCGGGAACCAGCGCTGGAAATAAGTGATGACACATGGGAGAGAAACCAGCCTCAGCTTGGTGATTTAAAAAGGAAAAACACAGTTCTGGTCTCCTGGACGTGAGTGTGAGTCGTCTGTGGTATGTAGCGAGGTCTGTGCTGCACATGTTTCACAACTTTTATAAGACAAACACACAAACAATCGACTGAGAAGGAAAAGAGATGTTTTTTTCTTCCATGCGGCCCACAAAGAGGCTATAAAACTATAACAAATGGAGAACATCCTTAGTTTGAACAAGAAGACTGGTGGGGAGCGTATCTGCTTTAATGAGAGGCTGTTTTTGAACTCAAGGTGTCACATGACCCATGACTCAGCTGATTCACCTGTCAGAATGATCCAATGATTCGGTTTAAGTCAGCTGTTTGTCCATGACCACGTAACTAAAGTGGTTCCAGTGCTGAACCCAGGCTATGCAGCGATAAAGTCACAATCAGTGAATTCATTTGAGTTCGTGTGCTTTAATCGTACCAGCGTAGGCTTGGATTACGTTCCCAATCTGCTCTCCAAGTCGTCTCACATTCTGACTCACAGATTAAACTAACAGGAAATCCAGGCGACTACATAACGTCTTGTGTTGCTTTGAGCGCCCCCTTGTGTTAATTATTGGGATACGTTTTCATGCTAAACAACACATTTATAATTTTAATTGGAAAATTATTTTAGATTATTGGATGCATGGAACAATGCGTGAACGGGGCTAAAAACGTTACTTTCTGACCTGCTCTGCCGTACGCCCTGGATCACACGTGTTGTACTTATATTTAAATAAAAAGTAATGATGGGTGTTTCGACCACGCCGGTCACATATTTTGAGATCTACCAGCTTGTAAAAGTTCGTAATTAGCATGACTACAAATCAGATGTCAGTAAGTCGCATATGTGACATCACCACATAAGCTCCTCCCCTAGCGTGGCTGCTACTCACCACATGACCAGATTCATGGTGGTTCTCTCCTCCTGTGGGAAGTTTGCTGAATTTACAGCCTTTTCCCTCTTGTCCGTGTCTGGTTCGATGACGTCACTTCGGTGAAGCGCATTTGTAGCCCTGAACTTATTTTCATACAAACCCTAAAAAAATGTTTCTCCCGTTAGAAAATAAGCGCGTTCTTGGTATCAAAATGTGTCTTTAAGATTCACGGACATCATGTGTGAAATCCATGGCACAAAACAAGCGGGTTAGAAAATAGCGTTTTTAGTCATTTTTCCGTTGTTCTGGGGACCCTGGTCTGGAAAAAGATGGGCGTGGCTTATGCTCCCTATAAAGGTTATTTATGAACATTCAGATTTAACTTCATGTTCATTCATTTAGCAAACACAGCTGGGATTTGAACCTGTAACATTTTTACTGTGAGGCGACAGAGACCACCACAACACTAAATACAACAAATATTTTTACCCTCTCAGGCTCTAAATAAGTTCTGATAAAAGGACGAACAATTAGGTCCTTCAGGGGAACTTCTGAGGTAAAAAATGCTCATGAAACACGCGTGTGGAGTCACCAGATAGGTAGGTTTCAACAACGCCTGCCTCCAGAGGGTTAAGCATTTGGATTCTAAATGTGTTGAATGAACTGTTTAAATTTATTTGAGAGGCAAAAAGGCTGACCTCCCCAAAAACTGAGACAGTTAAATGTCTAGAACGTATAATCAACAAAAACAATCTAAAACATGTAGTCAGTAAAAAGTAAGATGCATTTAGAAGTTTATTAGAATTTTCAGCTCGGTGCAAACTCTAAAACATTTCTGAAATTCAGATAATGAGACTTTTGGGTTCAAACAAAACAAAAAACAAGGCCAGAAATTTTATTTTTAATCAATGTTTTTTTCATTGATGTTTTTAGGTTTTAAAGCTCGCTTACATCTGTTTGTTGAAATTTTTTAAAATAATTACAATTTAATAAAAAGGTAAAATGCGCTAAAAGGCCTGGAAATGACATCTACTTCATCCAAAATGTCTATTTTCTAAAGTAATCATGACTTTGTCAGAAAGTGCCAATTTTATTATAATGCATTTATGCATTTATTCATGGAAAAATGTCAGATAATTATTGATAAAAGCACATTGTTGGTTTTGTGTTTTGACTTCCATGGGCCACTTTTGTCCAAATTTGTGCCACATACCTGCCCCCCCATTAAATTCTAGACATGCCACTGCTAAAACCCGAAACAACAAAATAATTCTACACGAGTACGAAATAATTATAACTAGTGGACAGCACGCACTGGGGGTGAGACGGCAACCTGACCGTGAGCTCTACAGTTCCATCACCACGGGCAGAAAGGCTCTTTGTGTGTTTTTTGTTTACTTTCGTGATTCTTTCAACCATTTGTGTGTTTGTGGTCATTTTCTGAAACTTTGTCATGTGACCTCTTGGTGGTTCTGAGGTTCTGCTTTAAACGCTGCCTGTCCTGTCAGTAATACAGAACCCGATCAACCCCGAAACCCAATCCTAAACAGAACTCTCTTTCTGACTGGTTCCAGATGATTTATGGACTCGACAGAAGACAGATGTGGAAACACATCACATAAATACTTCCTTAACAACAGAAACACTTATTTCATCTCTTTAAGTCACAAACACAAACATGTCTAGCGTGTTCGTCTGTAGGAAGCAGGATTTATGGGAGCAGCCGGATCACTCAGAGGTGATGAAGATAATCTGCTGCCAGACTTTGGAGAAGCTAAAACCAGTGAAAGGGTGTGTGAAGGGAAACACATCGGTCTGTCAGGCGGAACGCGCGTTACTACTGGGAGCAGACAACAATTATCCTCCACGACCGAGGCTTTGATCACGTCGACGTGTCTCCTCTGACCTGACCAAGACCAGATTGGATTTATGGCTCTGCTGGAACCAATCATCGTTTTGGTTGGAAGGTGAACTCCTTACTTCCAGATGGTGGCGCTGCTGCTCCTCTGGACTCCAGATAAATCCTCCACAGATGTCACATGGATGACGTTATGTTGCTTTTCCTCGCAGATTCTGGATTAAGTTGGAATCTTTGAAAGCAACGTTTGTGTGTTTGTGAGCTTTGAGCTGCCACCAGAGCGTCTGAATCCCAGTCCTGGCCCTGCTGCATCTTCCGGATGTTTCCCTGCTCCAACACCCCAACGAGTTCCAGTAGAAACAGGATCACTCATCACACCTCGGGAAAGTTAGGGTGGATTTAACGCGTTCATTACAATGAAACCATTAGGAAAGAAGATAAGGCCTTAAAAAATTAACACATTATATCCCGGCTTGCATTTCAAGCCAAGCGGACGCTGGTGCACCAGGAACTCGTGCGCTGACGTCACAGCTGTGCTTGACTAACGCCTACTGAGACAGAAGACTGTGAAGAAAGCTCCGCTTGGACTGATGCAACATGTCACCCGCTTCCCTTTACTTGTAAAAATGAAAAAAAAACCTTTTTGGTGGCAATTTGCACAAAGTCCGTGACACGAACATTTTTCTTTCAGTGGTTCATCGGAGATGACCTCTGATCTCAGCGCTTCTGTACTGATGTGTGCAGCAGGAGCTTTAGAGACGCTGGCCGAACAGGTGAGCTACGTTCTTCTGACTGTAAGTGGAAGCAGGAAGCACCAGACTAAACGACATTTCGCTCTTAACGGAGCTTTTATTAGAGTCTGTTGTTCATTATGATGTTCGGAACAAAGTGATCGTTTAAACCTCGTGGTAGAAAACACAAAATCACAAAGATTTTCCTTTTTAAAATTATTTCAACATATTATTGTTGCAATAAAAATATGTATAAAGTGTAAAGAGGTTACTACAAAACCTGCTGGTAATGACAGGCAAACCTGAAGCACATGAGGACATTTGACCTGCACGGGTCAAAATTGGCCTGTGTGAGGCCCCCCCCCCCCCCCCCCCCCCCCCCCCTCTCTTTGGCAGGCGTTGCTCAAAGGTTTTCACAAACATTATTATTATTATTATTGTTATTATTATAATAATAATAATTATTATTGTTATTATCATCATTATTATTATTATTATTGTTGTTGTTATTGTTATTATTATTATTATTGTTGTTGTTATTATTGTTGTTGATGTTGTTGTTGTTATTAGTATCATCATTGTTATTGTTATTATTATTGTTGTTATTATTATTACTGTTGTTGTTATTATTAATGTTGATGTTGTTGTTATTAGTATCATCATTATTATTATTGTTGTTGTTATTATTATTATCATTATTATTATTGTTGTTGTTGTTATTGTTATTGTTATTATTGTTGTTATTGTGATTATTATTATTATTATTGTTGTTGTTATTATTATTGTTGATGTTGTTGTTATTAGTATCGTCATTATTATTATTGTTATTATTATTGTTGTTATTATTATCATTACTGTTGTTGTTATTATTATTATTGTTGATGTTGTTGTTATTAGTATCATCATTATTATTATTGTTATTATTATTATTACTATTGTTATTATTATTATTGTTGTTATTAGTATAATCATTATTATTATAATTATTATTATTATTATTATTGTTATTATTATTATTATTATTATTGTTATTATTATTATTATTATTATTGTTATTATTATTATTATTATTAATAACAATTATTTGTACTGAATTGAAATACGATTTAAAAGCATTTTTTACAGTAACTAAAGAGTTTACAATATTAATGTTAATGTATTGTTCTTTAAATAGTAAAAGCTTGAAAAAAGAGCCACATAAAAACATCTGCATGACACAACCTAAATAATGGAGGCGTATATTTCTGCAGTGTCTCATCATTAAGTGAGGGAGTTTATCTTTTAGAATGCGAGGGTTGAGCAGGACACAATAAAACTGAAAGTGTCAAAAGAATGTTTTCAATTACAATCATTTCTCACTGATTATGTTTTTGTGATCAGAACCAGTGGAGATTTCACATTAAAATACAAATTTTATGAACTGCATTACCCAAAAGCTTGGGTGTGATGGAGCAAACACACACACACACACACACACACACACACACACACACACACACAGTAAAATTGTAGTAAGGTAGAATTTTTGAACTTTTTGTGCTGCCATGTGGGTCTGGACAACATCTGTCCTGTCAGAACCAGATCAGGTCCTGCAGTGAACCCTACTCCCTGGTTTAATGACAGCCTTCGCAGCCTGAAGCTCCAATGCAGAAAAATTGAGCGTTTGTGGAAGAAA
This sequence comes from Nothobranchius kuhntae, assembly GCA_006942095.1. Classification (NCBI taxonomy): domain Eukaryota; kingdom Metazoa; phylum Chordata; class Actinopteri; order Cyprinodontiformes; family Nothobranchiidae; genus Nothobranchius; species Nothobranchius kuhntae. Next base: position 268,839 of record SSNQ01000164.1, on the reverse strand, counting down.
ACCCATCTCCACGTCCATCTGCTGCACCTAAAGGATCTTCTGACATCCTTTAACTCTGCAGTCAGAGACGCTAGGGTTTCCTATTTCTCCAACCTGGTGTCCCAGAGCAAAGGGAACCCCAAGGTGCTGTTTAACACCATCAGCAGCATCGTCTCTCCTGCCTCTCCTACAGCCTCCATCCACTCTGTTACAGACTGTGAGAACTTTCTGTCTTTCTTTGTGGACAAAGTCAATAAGGTTAGATCTAGCATCTCTCCTTCAGCCTTATCGCCGCCTCTCCCGACTCCAACCAGGCCCATCATCCTAGATAGCTTTGCTCCTGTTTCTTTGCCTGAGTTAACCAAACTAGTTAACTCTATGAAGACCTCTGCATGCCCCCTCCACATCTTACCCTCATCTTTGTTTAAAAGTGCTTTTCAGTCCATCGGTCCCAGCGTGCTCTCTATAATTAATGCTTCTCTGGTTTCTGGTCAGGTCCCTGCTTACTTTAAGAACGCTGTAACCCACCCGCTTCTTAAAAAACCGAGTCTCGACCCCTCTCTCCATAGCAGCTTCAGACCCATCTCTAAACTTCCGTTCATCTCCAAGATCTTGGAAAAGGTTGTGGCTAAACAACTCACAGCTGCTCTTGATGAACATAACATCTATGATAGCTTCCAGTCAGGTTTTCGTAGAGCTCATTCTACTGAAACAGCTCTTCTTAGGGTCTCTAATGACCTTCTGACCCACAGTGATGCAGGGGACTGTTCTGTTCTGGTCCTGCTGGACCTGACTGCAGCCTTTGACACTGTTGACCATCACCTGCTACTGGAGAGGCTGAGAGACTGGGTAGGCCTATCAGGATCTGCTCTGGAGTGGTTCTCCTCTTATCTCTCTGAGCGCTCCTTTTCTGTGGCCGTCTCCAAGTTTAGGTCCTCCACCACCTCTCTTACCCATGGTGTCCCACAAGGTTCTTCACGCCTTCATTACCACCAGACTGGACTACTGTAACTCGCTTTATGCAGGCATCAAGCAGGCCTCCATAGCAAAACTACAGAAGGTCCAAAACGCGGCAGCCAGGTTACTGACTGGTACCAGGAGATCTGAACACATCATGCCCGTCTTGGCATCCCTACACTGGCTTCCAGTCTCTTTTAGAATTTTGTTTAAAGTTCTGGTGTTTGTTTCTGAATGTTTAAATGAGTTGGCTCCACGTTATCTATCGGATCTGATCCATCCTTATGTTCCCTCAAGGAACCTTTGGTCAGCACAACGAGGACTGCTGGTCGTCCCTGAACACAGACTTGAATCTCGATGGGGTCGTGCTTTCTCGGTGCTGGGCCGAGGCTCTGGGATGAGCTACCTGCATGTGTGAAACAGGCCAGCACGCTCGGCAAGTTTAAGAGCCGTCTGAAAACTCACTTTTATTCTTTAGCTTTTATTCAGGAAGAGTCCCGTTAACTGATGGCTTTGCACTTTTTTGCTGCCCCACCTAGATTTTATCTGCATGTTTTTGTTGGTTGTTAAATGGTTTTATATGTTTTTATGTTTTTAATGTTTATTTCTGCTGTGCAGCGCTTTGTTTGGTCCTTGAGCCGTGTGAATAAAGTTTTAGTAAGGTAGTTAGGTTCTGTGCTGGGGCCTCTGCTCTTCCTGCTCTATCTGCTTCCTCTTCAGCACATCCTGAGCTCCTTTCAAGGGGTCTCCCACCATCTTTATGCAGATGACATCCAGCTGTACATCTCCTTTAACCTCTCAGGCTCAAAATAAGTTTTGATAAAAGGACGAACAACTAAGTCCTCCAGGGGTACTTCTGAGTTAAGAAATGCTCATGAAACATGTACGAGGAGTAACCAGGGAGGTAGGTTTTAACGTTGTGAATCTGCGACGCCTGCCTCCAGAGGGTTAAGCCCCATGAGATGTCTAAGCTGCAGCTGTTACACACCTGCTTAGACTCCATTAAAACCTGGATGGCTGGGAGCTTTCTACAGCTGAATGAAGATAAGACTGAGATCCTCATCTGTGCAGGTGGTTCAGAACGCCTGTGCTCGGCTTCTGACCAAGTCCTCCAAACACACCCACATCACCCCGCTTCTCCTCCAGCTTCACTGGCTGCCAGTCAACTTCAGGGTTCATTTCAAGATCCTGGTTCTGGTCTATAGGGCCTTACATGGACAAGCACCATCTTACATTGGTGATCTTCTTAGTCCCTACACCCCCAGCAGGTCCCTGAGGTCCAGTGATCAAAGCCTACTGGTTGTGCAGCACCAGGCTAAAGGTCAAAGGTGACAGATCATCTGCTGCTGTGGCCCCCAGACTCTGGACCTCTCTCCCCCTGAGCCTGAGATCAGTGGACTCAGTGGTCTCCTTTAAACTCACCTGTTCAGGTTTGGTGGGACCTCCATCACCCTCTCCTTGTTCTGCTCTTATTCTGCCTTTCCTGGGATCCACTGATTTCCCTCTTTCCTTTCCTTACGTTTTTTTCCCCTTTNAACCTGGATGGTGGGAGCTTTCTTCAGCTGAATGAAGATAAGACTGAGATCCTCATCTGTGCCCCAGACAAGCTGGTTCCCAAAGTCAGAGACTCTCTTGGTCAGCTTGCTTCCCACACCAAACCTTCTGTCAGGAATCTTGGCGTGACCTTTGACCCAGCTCTCACCCTGGATTCTCATGTCAGTTCTCTTGTTGGCTCTTCCTTCTTCCATCTCAGGAACGTTGCTAAGCTGAGTCCCATTCTGTCCCGCTCTGAACTTGAGACAGTTCTCCACACCTTCATCTCCTCACGCTTAGACTACTGTAACTCTCTTTTCACGTGTCTGAGCAGAACCTCCCTGAACCGTCTACAGGTGGTTCAGAACGCCTGTGCTCGGCTTCTGACCAAGTCCTCCAAACACACCCACATCACCCCGCTTCTCCTCCAGCTTCACTGGCTGCCAGTCAACTTCAGGGTTCATTTCAAGATCCTGGTTCTGGTCTATAGGGCCTTACATGGACAAGCACCATCTTACATTGGTGATCTTCTTAGTCCCTACACCCCCAGCAGGTCCCTGAGGTCCAGTGATCAAAGCCTACTGGTTGTGCAGCACCAGGCTAAAGGTCAAAGGTGACAGATCATCTGCTGCTGTGGCCCCCAGACTCTGGACCTCTCTCCCCCTGAGCCTGAGACCAGTGGACTCAGTGGTCTCCTTTAAACTCACCTGTTCAGGCTTTGGTGGGACCTTCATCACCTCCCTCTCCTTGTTCTGCTCTTATTCCGCCTTTCCTGGGATCCACCGATTTCCCTCTTTCCTTTCCTTACGTTTTTTTCTCCTTTTAACTCATTCACTGCCATTGACGACTAAAGTCGTCATTTGCATTTTTTTTACTGTGTGGGCGTCGGACGAGCCCCCGCACCGGGAGAACAAACATCTCAGCCCTGAAGCCGATCTTCATCCGCGTACGTCACACGTCACGTGATCAGGAAGCAGAACATCCATGTGTTAGGAGATCGTTTTGGGCTGTTCCTGGGAAAAAAAGTGAGGCGCGAACCGGAAAAGCTTCTGCCAATCACAATTCAACAACGGATTATGAAAGAACGGATAACGCTCGAAACGCGCGGATTCTTCCTGATGTAGGAGGCGAGTCTCCTCTTTGTTTTGGTTGTTTTGGCGTCGACATCATCCTAGCGCGCAACGTTCTGTCACTCTTAAAAAAAACCTGTAAAAACGGTGAGAAACGCTGGCAGCGAAGGGCTTTAGCGGTCAGGAAACGCTGGCAGTGAATGAGATAAACATATTTTTAATCGTTTTAGAAATCTTTTTATACTTTAATTTCTGTTTTTGTGAAGCACCTCATGGTTTTATCTTGACAGGCGCTATATGAATGATTATCGTCGTCTTCTAGGTAAAAGCCCGGCCAGCAGGCGTTCCCCAACGTGCCCAATGCCCAGACCTGACTCCAGAGGGGCCCCGGTGACCCGCGTCTGGACGAGGGAACGCTGTTCATCAACCTTCATCGTTTTCAGCCTTAATCACTTTGTTTTATGTAAAGGCACACTTGGCCGTTTTACTTGCATTTAGCACCCCTAGTGTCTCTCATAAAATGTCTTTGGTCAAACTGAAAACAAAACTTGTCTCCTCGCTGTGCGTTTGTCTTTTTAACACCTTCATCTATCAGCGGGAACCAGACTGCAGCACCAGGTATGTCAGCTAAATTCAGAGCGGCCTGCCACTCTGAAGTTGCAAATCCGGTATTCTGGCCAAAGAGGGTGGTGGGGTCTGAGTGACATTTCATTAAAGGGTCATTCTAGCAAATACTGGCTCAAGAAAATGACTTAAAAATATGAAAAAGTTGATAGTATGGCTTTAATCTTCGCTGTTGTATTTCTGGTATATGGAGCCGCATGCTTGCTCAGTACGGGGACTGCTGGAAAGTCTCAGACAAAACAAGTCAGTGACTCGATGCAACCGGCTGGCTTTCCTTTGAACTAATTAGCATAATGAACTGAATCCAGCGGGCTCAGCTGGAATGTTTACCTATGGAGAGGACCCTTGTTGTAATTTGGCACTGTGAAAATAAACTGGATAGAATAGTAAATGAGTGTGAGCTGTTAGAAGAAAGGTGATGTGAAGCAGCCGGCCTCGTGCCCTTGGACGGTGGAAGGAAGGTGTTTTTGTTTTCAGCTCGGTCAGATCCGCCGCTCGGTGGAGCTGAAAGCTGAGCGACTGCGTATCGATGTGCAGCTCGTCTAAGTGCTGCAGCGCTGAAAACCGATGCTCCTGCTGTCAGCATGTTCTCCAGCCAGATGCAGAGCTGGACGTCTCCCCGACCGTCGTGATCAGAGAGATCCCCGATCCCGGGTCATTCAGAAGGCTTCATGGAAAATGTTTCTGTGTTTTAAACAAAAGCTGAACTTTCACAGGAATCTGTGACCCAGCTGATGCAGCTTGTGACTGGAATATTATTTTAAATGTTGTGTTTCTTAAGAGCTAATTCATGGTAGCATTAGCAAGACGGGCCATCAGATTCAAGTTAACTGATTCTTTAGGCCTTTACAGGCTGGTAGCCAGATTCAACACTGGTTAAGACCCACAAACATCAGGAAGCTGAGAGCCGATCACATCTTGTTCTTCCTGCTAATTCGACTTCTTCAGGTTTTGTCCAAGCCCCCACAATGCAGGTGAAAAATTGAGGCCAACCTGGAAGTACAAAAACTGCAGTTCCACCCTCATCCACTAGGGGCTGGTGCCAGAAGCGAGCAAATCCTCATTGACTCCCATGTTAAAAATACCAATTTCACAGCAGAAATAAACATGTTTACAGCCTGGTACCAGAACATGTTTTTGGTTTAAATGATCTAGTTTACACTCATGACAACTCTGAGGGGGGTGAATGTTTTTCTCACTCTTCTGTTTAAGTGTATTAAAAGCCTAAAATTCTGTATAATTAATGAGCATCAGACCCACGTGACCACTGAGCTAGCTCCGTGGAAAGATCTCAGTAGAGCCTCGGTCTGGCTTGGCAACTGCTCCGGGATTTTGAGTCTCTGTGTTGTGTGCATTCTTTTTTGGATGTTTTTTCAAATCAAATCAAATCAAAGCTTTATTTATAAAGCGCCTTCCGCAACCCTTTTTTGTGCAATTGTTGGACAAAATGACTTGCTGTGGCATTAATTGCAATAATAGAGCGTCCAAGGAGTCTCCACTTCATTTTTTTCTGTAAGTAAAATTATATTTATTTACTTTAGGTCACTGCCGAGCTGAGCTTAGATTTTAGCATGTACTGTTTAACCATGAAATTTAAATGTAATAGGGTAAAACCCAGTGCATTTAACATAATGCTGCACTTTAGAAAATGGGTTGAAATATAACATGTTGGTGGAGCTGGGTTCCCACTATCGGCTTGTGGAGGTCTCGGAGACCTCTGTGTTCCACCCGGTTCTCCCCAGCGGTCAGCCCGGCGTATCTCTGACTCAGAAGCTCTGGTGATGTGCACAGTTAACTCCGGTTGTAGCTAGGTTGCTACCTCCGTTAGCTTAGCTCCCACCTCCGCGTTAGCTTTGGGTTAGCTTCAGGTTAGCTTGTAGCTAGTTCGGCCGGGTGTCGTCTGTTGATCCCAGCCTTACAGCCCCACCCTCAGCTCCACCTCTCTTCCCTTTTATGGAATTGTCTGGGCTTGACGGAACCTGTGACACGGTCAAAATGGCGGTGGTGGCCACCTCCCACTTGGCCTCAGAAACGTGTTATTGGAGTCTATGGAAAGGAGATGTCCAGTAAATTTATGTCGATGGTTTTGTCCGAAATGAAGTAAAAGTGAAACAAACTTAGAGATTTTTAATAAAAGGCTATCATGCTTGCATGTGGCCTTGAGACTGTTGTCTATGCATTCATAACATCAAGCCTAGACTGCTGCAACTCCATCCTGTTCAGCTAGCTAGCGTGCACGGTCTCGTCTCCACCTCGTACAAAGGGAGGCTTTTATTGGAATACATGCAGATGCATGACTGCTCTCGGTCCAAGTCTTGGCTAAAACTCAGGAGGATAGAGTCTTTTCAGACTTAGGAATGAGCTACCCTGTGGTGATATTTGAGTCTGGATCACGACATCAAGAGTCCCTTTAGAAATGTAATATAAATCTTTCATTATCACTAATGTAATCATGTGTTTATTGCACCACAATCAGATGGAAAACTAACAGAAACGTCCGGCCAGCTCTGGACAGTTTTGCTTTGCTGAGTCCTTGCAGACTGATGCTCAAAGTCCTGACATCATCTGTGTAGAGAACACCACCACCACCCAGATATTATCCTGCTCCGGGTCTCTGTGGCCCTGCTGTTGGATCTGGACCCATTCTGACTGGATGACTACATCCATAACACAGAGCTGCGGCTAATAGAAGCTGCAGGGCTGAACTCACACCCCCACAACGTTCTGACCTACTTTCAGCAGAAGTCCGTGAACAGTAGGAGAACCGAGGACGCAGAAGAAGGAGTGAAGACAAATCTGCAGCTTCAGTCGTTCCTGCATCAGCTGCAGAACCGAGCTGTACGATTCTGGTTCTGATCCGCGTCCATTACTGCCACTCTGGTAACGGTAATCCATCTCTGACAGACGTTTAGAAGAGAACACCGAGACTGAGGGCAAAATAACAGATTAGCAACCCTAATTTGTCCTGAGGTTTTAATGGCCTGAATTACCCTCAGTCCTCTCCCTCCTTCTATCAATCTAAGTGTTTCCGTGGTCGGCTGGATTTCACGTTTACAGGCAGCCATGTGCTTCCAATTTCTCCTAGACTAATAAAGACCATTTGGGACAGGAGGCCTTTTGATTGGGTGATGTTTCTTTCTTCTTTCTGGAAACCGCAGCACGGCAGCGCTGATGTCTGACAGCTCCAAACGCAGCTCTGGCAGCTTTCCCCACTTTCACCGGGACACAGACGGGTTGTAACCTGGATCCAGCGAGCTGGAGAAGAAGGCCCGCCGCCGCTGTCAGAAGGACTCAGCGTGGAGCTGCAGACCAAAGGTCAGCAGGTTTTAATGAGCTCCAGCGGGGGGGCAGCGTCTCTGGACTATGTTGGAAATCAGCTGTTCCACTTTGAGGAGAAAAGGTAAAAAGCACCGACAGGAGTCCGATCAAGGCTGCTGGCCTTTTAAACTACGAATGTTCGGACTATTGTTGAGATAAGGTTTGGTTTTAATTCTAATTAATTTGTTTATGCATATTAATACTAATATTGTTATTTATTTATTTATTTATTTATTATATTTGTTAAACAATATTTCTAAACAAATTAACTGTTGTTAATAAGATCCTGCTGACTCGACGCTTTTTAGTTTGTTGTGTTTTTCTGTAAAACTCTAATTAAGCCTTCAGTTACTAAATTCATTATTTCAAGTTTTATTTTGAAAATCCTAGCAATCCTGGTTTATTGACTTCAATAAAATCTTTTTGTGATCATCATCTGTGTGCATGTGTGTGTGTGTGTGTGTGTGTGTGTGTGTGTGTGTGTGTGTGTGTGTGTGTGTGTGTGTGTGTGTGTGTGTGTGTGTGTGTGTGTGTGTGTGTGTGTGTGTGTGTGTGTGTGTGTGTGTGTGTGTGTGTGAGTGAGAGAGGGAGTGTGTGTGTGTGTGTGTGTGTGTGTGTGTGTGTGTGTGTGTGTGTGAATGTGTGTGTGTGTGTGCATGTGCGTGTGTGTGTGTGTGTGTGTGCGTGCGTGCGTGTGTGTGTGCATGTGCGCGCGTGTCTGTGTGTGCGTGCATGCGTGTGAATGTGTGTGTGTGTGTGTGTGTGNAACAAGAGAACTGACATGAGAATCCAGGGTGAGAGCTGGGTCAAAGGTCACGCCAAGATTCCTGACAGAAGGTTTGGTGTGAGAAGCAAGCTGACCAAGAGAGTCTCTGACTTTGGGAACCAGCTTGTCTGGGGCACAGATGAGGATCTCAGTCTTATCTTCATTCAGCTGAAGAAAGCTCCCACCATCCAGGTTTTGATAGAGTCTAAGCAGGTGTGTAACAGCTGCAGCTTAGACATCTCATGGGGCTTAAAGGAGATGTACAGTTGGATGTCATCTGCATAAAGATGGTAGGAGATTCCTTTGAAGGAGCTCAGGATGTGCTGAAGAGGAAGCAGATAGAGGAGGAAGAGCAGAGGCCCCAGCACAGAACCTTGTGGGACACCATGGGTAAGAGAGGTGGTGGAGGACCTAAACTTGGAGACGGCCACAGAAAAGGAGCGCTCAGAGAGATAAGAGGAGAACCACTCCAGAGCAGATCCTGATAGGCCTACCCAGTCTCTCAGCCTCTCCAGTAGCAGGTGATGGTCAACAGTGTCAAAGGCTGCAGTCAGGTCCAGCAGGACCAGAACAGAACAGTCCCCTGCATCACTGTGGGTCAGAAGGTCATTAGAGACCCTAAGAAGAGCTGTTTCAGTAGAATGAGCTCTACGAAAACCTGACTGGAAGCTATCATAGATGTTATGTTCATCAAGAGCAGCTGTTAGATGCAAAATCCTTGTTTATCAACGACAGCCAGGGTTTCAGGTCAGGCCCTGCACTCAAACGTTATTCCAGTTCTCACATCACACACACACACACACACACACACACACACACACACACACACAGCAGAGCCAAGGTCTTCCTACCTGCTCAAACTCTCTGAGGCTGTGCATCTGAACCGGAGGACCGTTGTCTGACTCAGCAAACGAGACATCTGCAAAGGGAACAACACAGATCTGTTTTAACTGGAGCGTTTGATGCAGTGTGTTGTTTAATACTGAACTAGAGTGCGTGCCCGTGCACATGCATGGATTATCTGAAGGGGCGTGGCTTTGTAAAAGGTGTGAGAGGATATAAAAAGATTTGATCCATCGTGTTAATAATAGTTTTGTTGCCCCACCTGAGAATGTACCGTGCGTCTGACGCAGCGAGCGCACCAACGATCAGCGCTCTGCATCCTCTCCGCTAAAAAGGACCCCGCTACGCTGAGAGCCCATAAATAGTGTGATAGAGGCAGAAACTGGATCTGTCTGGATATCTAGCCCCCATTGTTCCATCCTGCTCCTGGATGAAAACCCGACACTTGGATCAATATTGGATCTGGCTGCAACTGGGAAAGTATGAAGTGAGTTCACTTTTAATGAAATGGTTGTTCATAAAGTTTGACCAACCAGATCTGAGACGCTTAGAAAGCTGATTTCACTTAATAAATGGATTAAATCTGTTAAACACTCATTTGTTATTACACTGATATTATTATGTGGATTAAATCATCAAGTAGACTCATTTAGTGTATTTAAGGTCTGAAATGAGTCATGAAATAATAAACATCTATGTTGATTAATTAATTATTAATTAATTAATTAATCAATCAATCAATCAATCAATCAATCAATCAATCAATCAATCAATCAATTAATTAATTAGTCATTTTAAGCAGAACATTCATTGCAGATAACACAGAACATGATAGTTAACAACTGCGGATTGAAATAAACCGTTTTATGAGCTCAGACCAAAGGTCTCGTCTTCTGCATGGACCTTGGAGGTGCAGCTCCTAGTAGATTCCAGAGGGTGCCGCTAGGGAAGTTAAGCATGGAATTGTTTTGCTACAGGGAACAACAACATTCCCAGCAGAGGAAGTTGTGTCTGCTGACCTCTGATATGACTGTGTACAAATAACTTTGTTGGACGTTTCCAACGCTACAACACGATGCCAGCAGTGTTCACGGTGCCTCTGTCTGTACACGTGTACACACTCGGACCAGGACCACCACACTTCCAATGGCACCAGAGCTGAACAAAAATATAAACGCAACACTTTGTTTTTGCTCCCATTTTTCATGATCTGAACTCAAACATCTGAAACTTTGTCTACAAACACATGACGGCCACGAGCCTTAGCCCGACCACTGACAGCTGCTTCAAACCAAACTGAAGCCCATTTTGCCTGAGACCCGCCCACAAGCTCCTCAAGTCATGCTAATGTGTGATTGGCTGTATCCGCTGTCACTCCAAAACCGTGCGGACATCAGCGTTCTGCTCCGTGGCAGGAGTCCGGATTCACGTTCATCCTGCCTGCATCACGTCAGCTGGATGGATTTAACATCAGAGCTTTTGTTTAGTCTGGTTAGTGTGTGTGTGTGTGTGTGTGTGTGTGTGTGTGTGTGTGTGTGTGTGTGTGTGTGTGTGTGTGTGTGTGTGTGTGTGATTGAGAGAGAGAGAGCATGCATGTGTGTGTGCATGCATGTGTGTGTGTGTGTGTGTGTGTGTGTGTGTGTGTGTCAGAGACTGCAGACATAATCAGCTGTTTGTGAACAGAAGCTGTCAGAAGCCCGGGGTGTGTGAGCGGCGTTCCTTACCCATCGTGGGTCCGATGCTCCTCGGCCTGGCCCGTTTATCGGCTCCACGGTGCCTGAAGACAGAGACAGCTGAGATTAGAACTCCTACCTGCTGCTCTGTGGATCAGAACCCCAGCGGGAGCCCAGAGGGAGCGAGTGTCTCACTGACATGTCAGACGCAGACGTGAGAGTTCACGTGCTGCTGCTGGAAACTGAGTCAGCGCATGCTTCAGGTCACACAGCCATCACTCACCGACGAGCTCAGTAAACAGAAAGGAGGAGACTCCTCCCACCACAGCTGGATCCCTGCATTTATCTACCTAACGTTCAAATCTGCTTCCCCCTGAGTGGAGCAGAGGGGTCGTATTAGGAACAGAATGACTGCTACCTCTTCCTCAGCGTTCCAGGGAAGAGTCAGAGATGAAATCTGAGTTAATTCTGTAGATCTCGTTACTGTGGAGACGTGGGAGGATCACCTCAGGCTAAGTAAGGTAGAAAACCTCCACGATGAACAGGAGCTGAATGTGAACGACAGGATAAACGTAGATTTTCATCTGAACACATGCTGCCTACAACAATCCTTACTCACACTGAGAGACACGAGTGTTGCGTTTGGTCCAAAAGGCCCTCATGATCTGGTTCAGGTGGTGTTTACCTTCTCAGTGGCCTGGTGGTAGAGGGCGCCCTGGGATGGGGAGATCGGTGCTAAAATCCTGGTGGGGTCATAGACTTTAAAATGGGACCCTATCCCTCTCAGCTTTAAAGGTACTTTCTTGAGCCAGTAGGTGATAAAATGAGCGTTTACAGGGTTGATGAAGGGCCGCCCAGACCCCCACTGCCCTGTGGCCAGAATAACATCACAGTTGCTGGACTTAGAAACAGTTGAGCGGACCTACCTGGTCCTGCTGTCTGGCTGCTAGCATGTTTTAGATCACAAACACAGCTGATTTAAGTTAGTGATGAATCGCTCCTGTAGACAATAATGAAGGCTGGGAGATGTTTCAGCTGTTAGATTAAGGTGTTGAAAAGGCAAACGCACAGCGAGGAGACAGGTTTAGGTTTTACTTCTACAAATGAACACTAGGGGGTGCTAAAAGCAAGTAAAACAGCCTAGTCTCACTGTAAGGGGTTGGACTGGGCGGTTAAACCACCAAATAGTTCCCAAGCGCAGAAGCACGCTGCTTTTGACTCAGGACAGGATGACATGAGGTGTAACCGCTACGCTCCGCAGAAACAACTCAGCTGAAAAATGGTGTTGCTGGACTTTCTGATCCGCTTCCCGGCTTTTAGACCGACTCTGAACCAGGAAATGGCTGCAGGCAGTGAAACAAACACAGAAAAGCAAGAAAAAACTCTGAAGCAACCCGTGACTCCGCCCCCTAGCCAATCAGCAGCCAGTCTGACTCAGCCTTGCCAGGTCGGTAGTGCTCCTGGAAAATCACCACAAACGTCCTGAATCTGCTCTTGTGAGTGTTGCTGTGTTATGAACGTCAGTCCATCCATTATAGATACCCTCTTACCCTCACAGGGTGTGTCTGGTGGTTGGGGGGGGTCTTCTTAAATGGCGTCTTCCACGTTAAACACATGTTGAAGACATCGTAACAGGTCTAAACTTTATATTTTTATGTAAAAAATGAAGATATCTGAGACAAAAAGGTGCTATTACTGTTGCAACCAGGCTCTCTTAGCTCATCTGTCTAAAAACAGCGCCTCTTGCTGGAAACAGGAAGTGACATCACTCAAGGAAAAGGTTCCTGACTCGGCTCAGAAACAAAAGGATTTGCAGCAGAACAAAGCTCCAGATTCTGAAATCATCTGACCGGACAGCTTTCTGTCCCCACCCAGGACCGGTGTCTCAACAGGGAGCCTAAGCCACGCCCATCTCCCTCCAGACCACGTGTCCCCAAGTCAACGAGGCTAAAAACGCTGTTTTCTAATTCCTCTAATGTGCCGTGGATTTTAAAGACACGTTTAGATGCCAAGAAAGAGCTTCTTTTCCAACAGGAAGAAAAGTTATTTTAGGTTTTGTGTGAAAAGAAGTCCAGGACTACAAATGTGCCTCACGATGGTGACGTCATCGAGCCAGACACGGAAAAAACCAGAGGGAAAATGGCTGTAAATGCTGGGGGGGGGGGTCACGTGTGACGTACCGACATCTGATTTGTGGTCATGCTAATTACGAGTGAAGGACATCCAGACAGGTCTGATGGATACCGGAGACACCTCCTCACCGGGATCTCTGCAGAGCACAACACTAATAAAAGGTCTGTGATGTAATAATTAAGTGAGAATCACATCCTGTGGCTGAATGAGGGCACCGGTAATAACTTCTGGGTTGCTCCTCTTTCTGAAAACCTCAGGAGCTTTGTGCCAGCCGGTGTTCAGTTACAAATGTCGGTGCTGCAGCGCTAGCTCGGCACAGACCTGGCAACCTGACAAACTCCCAGACGGTAAACAGTACCTGCGTCCCGCTCTGTTATTCTTCTAGAGGAAAAACCCGCCGGCTGAGGAGGAAATCTGTTTCCTTCCAACATGACTGAGACGTTACGTCGTTCTGGGATCATCTGACTGCAGAAATCTTACGTATTCCTCCTTTAATTTG
>SSNQ01000164.1:240444-252944 GCA_006942095.1 Nothobranchius kuhntae | reverse complement strand
CTTAAAACTTTATTGTTATTGTTTTTGAATGCTTTGTAATTCCAACCAGACACGGAGACAGAGGTGAAAGAGAAAGGAAGAGACAAAAGTTGGGGAGGGGGGAGGGGGGGTCTGCAAAAAAAACAATAATGAACAAGAGTCTGCTTCTAGACCTGCAGAAAGAGACAAGAAAAAAACAAAAGAACAAAAAAAAGGGACACAACAACAATACAACAAGATCTAGCTATCACTGCGTCAACTTGATGATGAAATACATAATCAACATTGTTTTACTGAAGAATCACGATAATAAATCACAGTGCATTAAGTGCCCACCATAGCCTTAAGACATGTGTTGAACGTGCCCAAGCCCATACTTATGAGAGCACCATGTGAGCACCTGTGTGTGTACACACGCTTGTTTATGTAAGGTTCCTCTATAGGAGCGTCCAGCAGAGAGTGTGAGGGACCACAGATCTGTCCCCCAAAGATGTGCAGGAGACGGGGGGAGCTCCAAGTCCCAGAGATCCAGGAGCTGCCCCAGAACACAGGAACCCCAAGGAGACTGCAACCAGAAAGGCCCCCGCCCCCCTCGAGAGGCACAGAGGATCGCCCCGGGGGGCCACAACCAGCAGCCGGCCGAGCCCGGGACCCAGCGACCCGGGACCCAGGGGCGACCACCCCCGCCGGGGACCCAGCAGAGCCCAGGAACCCAGACCCCACCAGGCCACCACTGGGATTGATCAGGCAGACGCCCAAAATCTTAAACCCCCTGACCCGGGAGCCACGAACACTCAGGCAGACCAAGGCACAACCCCTCACACCAGGTGTGGCAGGGGGAGGGGAGACGAAGATCTATATCATAAAAAGAAGTTCCAGGAGAAGAGACGAGTCAAAGGCCCCACCTGACATATACAGTCATACACAAACACAGTCACACACTCCCTCCCTCATGCTCACACATGCACATACAACCAAAAACTTACAAAAATGCACGCCGGACACCCACTCATGCTCCCCATACACACCCTATTCACTCTGGTCCCGGTACTGCTGCACATGGGGTACAACCATCACCGGTAACCAGAGTTTGACCCTTTCTGCTGGGGTGCTGATGAGCAGGCTCCCCCGCCCAATGCTGAGCAAAGCAACCCACCACCCCAGACCCCAACCAGACGGCCAGATCTCCCTTTTAGCCTCCAACCCCTGGAAGCAAAGCGACAACAGAGGTGTGCTAAGACCCCTAGTCTCCCTCCGCCTGCTCCAATATAGTGTTGTGTGATCATGAGGTGTATTCCATGGCTGTGGTGAGCGGGCAGAGTGGGCGTTGTCTGGCCTATGCCAGCTGATGCCACCGCACCACGCCACTTGCACCCACAGACCTCGGTGTCTAAGTGCAGTTTAAAATTGGAAGTGGGCACCGGCACTCAGGAGGAGGCTGAGAAATCCCCCTGCCAAGTGTCGTTGAATGTGCTCACTCCCAAGGCCCTAAGTGTGTGTTTGTGTGGAATGTCGTCGGTGGAAGTGTATAAGGTGTAAATAAAATTGGGGGGCAGGTTGCCACAGGAATGCGGAAATGGGGTCCATACCCGCACTCCCCGACTTGTCCACCCCCCAAGGTCCTATGTGCATGTTTGTGTGATGATGTGAGGGAGCAGGAGGAGAGAAATATGCGGGGATGGGGAGGAATGGCTGGTTGAGCTTAGCCCTCCAGGGAGCCAGCTCCCCCACTGGCCCGTTAGGCACCTCTGTTGTCAAACTGCCACCCAGAGCATGGAGGCCCCAGCCCATCCTGCCAGGGCCCAAAGCAGCAGCATTACAGAGCCTCGCAGAGTCCGTGGGCACCAACCCAGCCCCACCCCAGCAGTGGGTCAGTTTTCTAAACAGTAACACGTTTGTTGGTTTTGTTCACCTGGAGACACACTTCCTCTGAATCATGACGGTCTTCTCCAGAGCAGCTGAACCAGCGACTGGAGACAGTCTGTGTGGCTCAGTGGGACCATGTGGCCTTTATTACCAGCTGCATGTGTTTCCACTCAGCATCAGCAGTCTGATGCGTTCATTATTAATAATCAGGGCTCGTGTTACCAAACAGCACTTCTGCAGACAATCAATAACTCAGGATGACATTTTGGCTCAAATGACAAGAATCTAACCCGGCCGAGCCGGGAGATCACAGCCGGGAAAAGCAGGAATGCTGCCATAATAATGATGTTCATTAAGAGACTCCTGGTCCTGGACTGGCAGGATCAGACCCGATCAATCACTGCGCTCCCGTTGGAAGACTGACACGTTAAAAACATGAAATGTAAGAATTAGGAATCAGATCCGTCTCAAAGCTGCTGGAGGTCTGTGGAGAAGGTCAGAGGTGGCGTTTACCAAAACTGTATTTACTTTACGTTTATAGACCACGGCCGGCCTCAGAACCCAAACGGACTCGGAGTGAGTGAAGTGATGAGGAGTGTGTTACACCCAAAACGGTCCAGGCAGAAACGATCCCCAAACAGCTTCTGTCTTAGCTCTTCTTCTACACAAGGGCGTAGGAACAAGTTTATCTTGGGGGGCGGGGGCGGGGGCGGGGGCGGGGGTCTAACAAATCTGAGATTGGTCAATACATACACTTACCTGAAGGATTATCAGCACCTCCACACTAATACGGTGTTGGACCCCTTTCTCCATCAGAACGGTCTTAATTCTACGTGGCGTTGATCCAACAAGGTGCTGAAAGCATCTTTAGAAATGTCGGCCATGTTGATAGGACAGCATCTTGCAGCTGATAAATGACCCGCACTTGTATAGCGCCTCTCAGAGTAAGGACTACAAAGCGCTTTACACTACAGTGTATCATTCATCCATTCACACACACATTCACACACTGGTGGAGATGAGCTACGATGTAGCCACAGCTGCCCTGGGGCGCACTGACAGAGGCGAGGATGGAGATGGAGATGATGGGGATGCACATCCAGGGCATGAAGCTCCCGTTCCACCACATCCCAAAGATGCTCTATCGGGGTGAGATCTGGTGACTGTGGGGGCCGGTGTAGTACAGTGAACTCATCGTCATGTTCAAGAAACCAGTTAGAAATGATTGGAGCTTTATGACACGGTGCATTATCCTGCTGGAAGTAGCCATCAGAGGATGGGTACATGGTGTCATGAAGGGATGGACATGGTCAGAAACAATGCTCACGTAGCCCGTGGCATTTAAACCATGCCCAGTTGGCACTAAGGGGCCTAAAGTGGGCCAAGAAAACATCCCCCACACCATGACACCTCCACCACCAGCCTGCACAGTGGTAACAAGGCATGATGGATCCACGTTCTCATTCTGTTTACGCCAAATTCTGACTCGACCATCTGGATGTCTCAACAGAAATGGAGACTCATCAGACCAGGCAACATGTTTCCAGTCTTCAACTGTCCAGTTTTGGTGAGCTGGTGCAAACTGTAGCCTCTTTCTCCTGTTTGTAGTGGAGATGAGTGGTACCTGGTGGGGTCTTCTGCTGCTGTAGCCCATCCGCCTCAAGGTTGAGGCTTCACAAACGCTTTGCTGCGTTCCTCGGTTGTAACGAGGGTTAGGGTTAGGCTCTTCTGGGCCATTCCCTTCTGCACCTGGTCGGCCCTGCCCGGATAGCTCCAGTCGGCCCAGTGGATTCCACACATCCTTGCTTAGGTATGCAAGGAATGCAGTCAGAGACATTTTCAGCTTCTATGTAATCAGCACGATAATGAATGATAATGAATTGAGCATTCCTTAAGCCCATGTGTGCTGATTCTACCCACCAATCAGAGGCTTGCTCTAATGGAAGGTGTGAATTTGCTGTCAGCAGTGGGTGTGTTGGCCCTGGTCGGCCTGAAGCAGACCCCCTCAGAAAGAGGGCTGAAAAACGGTCTCGTTGCACCCTGAAAAAAGGCAGGCCACCAAGATATGTAAGCAAGCGATGCTATCCGGGCCGACCAGGTGCAGAGGGGAATGGCCCAATACGGGCCAACAATCTCACACACACACACACACACACACACACACACACACACACACACACACACACACACACACCTTATCAGCTTGAATCAGTCGGCCCGTTCTCCTCTGACCTCTAGCATCAACAAGGCATTTTGGCCCACAGGACTGCTGCACACTGGATGTTTTTCCCTTTTCACACCATTCTTTGTAAACCTAGAGATGGTTGTGGGTGAAAATCCCAGTAACTGAGCAGATTGTGAAATACTCAGACCGGCCCGTCTGGCACCAACAACCACGCCACGCTCACAATAGCTTCAATCACCTTTCTTTCCCATTCGGACCTTCAGTTTGGAGTTCAGGAGACGGTCTTGACCAGGACCACACCCCTAAATGTTCTGAAGCAGCTGCCCTGTGATTGGCTGATTAGATAATTGCATTAAGGAGAAGTTGAACAGGTGTTCCTAATAATCCTTTAGATGAGTGTAGGCCAACCTCACTGAAACATTTATATTTCATGATTATCTCTGAATAAAGTTTAAAAATAAAATTTGATGAGAAGCTCACAAACAAGCAACAATCACACTTACACGCCTTCAGTTTATCTTGGACATGCCTTGCTTTTTACTGCCATCCTGACGTTTCCTCAACAAGCTGCTGCTAAAGGAGTCTGTCCTCCCAGTCCCCGTGCAGACTCTGGTGATCGGAGCTCCAGCTCTAAAGGAGAGAAGCTCCAGGAGCTTCACTTTACCGTGTCAGCTGATTCTGTTTACGGCCCACGTTTACCGGGAGCCCGGCAGTAACTCCCCACGTCGTCATGGCTCCTCCCTCTGTTGGACCAAGGCGCAATCGTCGTTTATAAGATGCAACATTTGCGCCGGGCGACGGTGGTACAGGAGTTAAGTGCTCGCCCCGTAATCGGAAGGTTGCAGGTTAAAGTCCCGCTCAGTCTGTTGCTGTCGTTGTGTCCTTGGGCAAGAAACTTAACCCACCTTGCCTGCTGGTGGTGGTCGGAGGGACCGGTGGCGCCAGTGCTCGTCAGCCTCGCCTCCATCAGTGCGCCCCAGGGCAGCTGTGGCTACCTTGTAGCTCATCCCCACCAGCGTGTGAATGTGTGAATGACTGATTGTGTTGTAAAGTGCCTTGGGGGGTTCCAGGACTCTAGAAGGCCTCTAGAAACCTTTACCAGTTTATCAGGACCAAGCGAGGTGGAATGAATGCTGCACAATTCGCGCATCGCCATGCTGGCATGGCGCATTTATAAGACTCAGGTAACATTACAATGATTTATCAGCACAGTGTGTCTTGTAAAAGTATTATTTATAACTATAATTGTAATTAATTAGAATAATATTCATTCAATTCAATTCAATTCAAGTTTATTTATAAACCTCCAAGTCAGGACCAGAGTCGTCTCAAGGTCCTTCACACAGTAAACATTCCAACACAGGTCGGGTCATTAAGCCAATCAGTAACAAGTTCCTACATAAGGAACCCAGCAGGTTGCATCGAGTCACTGACTAGTGTCAGAGACTTTACAGCAATCCTCACACTAAGCAAGCATGCAGCGACAGTGGAGAGGAAAACTCCCTTTTAACAGGAAGAAACCTCCAGAGGATCCTGGCTCAGTATTGGTTTATGCTTGATGCGTCCGCGAGGTCCGCACGGCTCCGCGCGGCAGAATTGCGTCATTTTAACAACCACACCCCTCCACCGCGTGTCCGCACGGCCCAAACTTTCCGCACCGCGCACCTAGGAAAATTTCTAACCATGTGGACGGTCAGACACGGAAAAACATGGCGGACTGGCAAGAACTAGTATGGCAGAGGTTGGTAAATACAGACATTTGTATGATTCAGCTCTCAGAGATCACCGTGATCAACATGCTGTTAATAATTCTTGGAGAGAAATAGCTCGCACTGTCGGAAAAGACGAGGACGCTGTTAAAAATGCTGGAATGCCTTGTTGTAAACAGTAATTTCTACTTCTACTATGGTGTAGTGTTGGATGCATGCTGTAGAGCTCCATGCTGCCCCCTACAGTTTGGGAGAATATTGGCTCACCGCAGAGACGAGCCGCATGAACCATAAATGCTGCGAGTTGTGAAGCGCATTCCATCCGCGAGCCGCATCACCGCGCGGGAAGTAAATGCGTCAAGCATAAACCAAGCTTAAGCAGCCATCCACCATGACTCACTGGGGATGGAGAAGACAGAGCAGACACACACACACACACACGTGCACACACACACACACAAACACACACACACACACACACACACACACACACACACCAAGTAATGTGTCTATGGTTATATTGTGATGTCTAAGTAAATATTCTATTGGGTGAGAGATAAACTTTATTGTATTTATCCTAGTGGATCTATAATTAAACGGGTAAACTAGTAGTAGCACATCCAACGTCAAGGAAAGCAAAAAGTTATCATCAGGAGAGGGAGAATGTTTAAGTGGTTAGCAGCAGTGTGCTAGCCGATGGTCCCCTCCATGAGGCCACCACAGCTCAGCAGAGTAGTGATGGGAATTCTGTCTCTTTTTAGAGAGCCGGTTCTTTTGGCTCTGCTCACCAGAAAGTGCCAGCTCTTTCGGCTCCCAAGTGGCTCCTCAGTTTTTCTGTTGCGTAAAGTATAATTGTGACCTATGTCTTTGGTGACTTCTTTTAATCGTAAAGGAATCGCGCTGGAGACTGCTCAGCTGTGGCACCAGTCAATTTATTCATCCATCCTGGAAGACAAAAAAGGGTTAACAGTGGTCTCTGAGACAAACGGCTCTTAGTCTGCAAAAGAAAGGAGACACAGAGTCACTGAGCACCATCCACGCATTCACCCGCCAACTTTTCAACAGTGAACCGACCTGGAAAACATGTTATCTTGGCAGTGAAGTTCAACTAACTCCACACCTATCACCACATTGTTACATTAACATGCATTTCCCTGGCTAGCATCGTAGAGACACGTTACCTCAGCAGCGATCCTCGTAGCTCTGAGGATTACCCATGATGCTTCACTCTTTATAAAGGTTGCAGTTACACTTTTTAACAGCAGATGGCACATTTTAGCAGGATTTCACCAGAGCCCTATTAACTATGTTACATATTTATCACCAAATAATGCTAAACTGTAAGTAAAATGGTTTACTAATGTAAAAAATGCAATACATCAAATATTTATCATTTCTATGGATTTATTTACTGAACACTTTAAGAAGTGTCAACTTTCCGACTGCTGTCGCTCTTTTTCTCACTGTCTTTGTCGCACTTTCATCTCTCGCGCTCGCCTTTTTCCTTCTCTGCATTCCCTTTCCTCTCCCTCTGTCCGCATGAGCTCTGCTGTGTGTCTGAGTCTGATCCTCCCTCTTGCCCGCCCCTGCTGCTCTGTGTGTGGATAGTCTGGACACGCAGTTACACATGTTGACCAATTGCCTGTGGCTTTCACCAAAGCAAGAGGGGGAGGGGAGGGAGGGTGACGGCTCCCGTCGTTCACTTCATAGAGCTGGCTCTTAGAGCCGGTTCGTTCGCGACCGACACATCACTACCGCAGAACATCGTTGTAGCTTCTTCTGGGGAGAAAAACACTTAGAGAGAAAATAAAGTTAACAGCTGAAATAGCAGGAAATAATACAGTTAAAGAGCAGACTGTAGAAGAAAGCAGTAGAGTGTGAAAATTGGTCAGTGTGTCCTCCAGCAGTCTAAGCCTATAGCAGCATAACTACAGAGATAACTCTGGATAGCCTAGCCTTTTAGATGGAGGCATGTTGGAGGCAGGGCAAGGGAGAGCCGTCTTTACTGACTGTACACTCCACCTCCCTCAACTCCCCCACTTGTCCAGATTTAGGCTAACATCAGATTTTAACCATAGGCCCTATCAAATAAAAATGTTTTAAGCCTAGTCTTAAAAGTAGACAAGGTGTCTGCCTCACGGACTAAAGCTGGGAGCTGGTTCCACAGGAGAGGAGCCTGATAACTAAAAGATCTGCCTCCCATCCTAATTTTAGATATTCTGGGAACCACCAGTAAACCTGCAGTCTGAGAGCAAAGTGCTCAGTTAGGAACGTATGGAACAATCAGATCACTGATGTATGATGGAGCTTGATTATTAAGAGCTTTATATGTGAGAAGAAGGATCTTAAAATCTATTCTGAATTTAACAGGTAGCCAATGTAGGGAAGCTAAGACAGGAGAGATATGATCTCTCTTTTTAATTCTCATCAGAACTCTAGCTGCAGCATTTTGGACAAGCTGAAGACTTTTAACTACATTCTGTGGACTTCCTGAGAGTAATGGATTACAGTAATCCAGTCTTGATGTAATAAATGCATGAACTAGTTTTTCAGCATCACTCCTGGAAAGGATGCTTCTAATCTTAGCAATATTCCGAAGGTGGAAAAAGGAAATCCTACAAACTTGTGAAACCTGGGAATTGAATGACATGTCCTGGTCAAAGATAACACCAAGGTTCCTTGCTTTGTTCTCGGAGATTAATGTAATGCCATTCAGGTCAGGTGATTGGCTAAGCAATTTCCTTTTCTGGATTTCTGGTCCAAAGATGAGAACTTCCGTCTTGTCTTGATTTAAAAGCAAAAAGTTTAGAGTCATCCAATTTTTTATGTCCTCAAGACAAGCCTGTAATCTACCCAACCGATTAGGTTCATCAGGGTTAATGGATAAATATAACTGAGTATCGTCAGCATAACAGTGGAAGTTTATCCCATGCTGTCCAATGATTTTACCAATTGGGAGCATATATATAGTAAAAAGAATTGGTCCAAGCACTGAACCCTGTGGTACTCCACAAGTAACCCTGGAGTATGAAGACGATTTGTCATGTACATTTACAAAATGAAATCTGTCAGACAGGTAGGATTTAAACCAGCCTAACACTGTTCCTTTGATCCCTACAACATGTTCAAGTCTTTCTAAAAGAACATTGTGATCAATACTATTACTGTTCGGTTTTAGTGGATTCATGTTTAAATGATCCTGTTTCTTATCTTGTTTCGAACTCGTAGTGTGTAGTGGTTAGCATTACTGTGGTTAACGTTTCTATACTGCACACGCTGAAGTGGGTTGGGACATGCAGATGTAAGGAGGCGTGTCTACGGTTAGGACGCGTTAAACCAGAGACAGCAAAGGGCTTTGGTACACTGGAGACTACGAGTCTGTGGAACGCTCTACTGGACCAATCACAGCATAGAGGTCCTTTCTGGACTCAGTGATTGGTTCATACGACATCTTCTACCTGACCAGGTCATGGAGGTCCAATGACATTGTTTAAGCCAACTTGTGAATGGTTACATTTTTTACAGAAGCTAATCTGATGATAGTCCCAGCCACCCGCGAGGACTCAGCCTCTATTTTAAATCAGTCACGTTTTATTTATAAAGCCCCTTCCCTTGCCTTTCCGGAGGCCCAAGGTGTCGACCAGAACATAAACAATCTGTTCGGCGCCCAGGTTAGAAGGTTAAAGTAGCACTCACAGCAACAAAACATTAGTTAGGGATCCATCTGGTACTAAACTGGGTTAAAAGTTCCAGCAACACAAGCGCGAGGTTGACTCAGGACAGAAAATGGAGAACCCAAGCAAACATTTGGTCTCTGTGAGTTTCAGAGTTCACGTTGAAGCGCGAGGACATACGGAGCTTCTGGGTTTATTTGATGCTGCAAGTTCAAATCTACATTTGCCCAACATCAGAAGGTGCTTTTAGAGGAAGGAAAGTCTCCAACCTTTTACTGATGTCAGGGATCAAACGCTCCAACCTGCAGAGCCAGAGCCGTGGATGTGTCTGCTTCAGGAATCTGGTGTGGTCTGTTCAGCGGCCAGTGAGAAGTCACACTGTCAGCTGAGGTCTGCAGACGTGGTTCCAGTCTGGTTGGTGCTCCAGCAGAGGTTACAGGTCAGGTCAAAGTTCAGAAACACAACAGATTCTTATCAGCCGGACCAGCTGACTCACAAGCACAGGTGGCTTTCTGACAACGTTTACACATTCTGCAAACTTGCCAGGTTAACTCAGAGTGTCCAGCGGGTCAACTAGACCAGTGGTTCACAATCTGGGGTCCGTGGCCCCCCAAGGGGGTCCCCACAACTTTGTGCTGTAGCTGTGAGACCACAAACACTCACACATCTAGTATAATCCAAACTTTGTCTGAGAGTCAGAACTCAGTATGCTTTAATGAAATCACTTCCACATGCGGGTAGGAGTTGGTGCTGGGGCACCGTGGCTCGTCTTGGACCCAGGCAAGGAAGGAGAAAGAAAGCAATCTTTTATTTAGCGCCTCTCGAGGTAAAAATCACAAGGTGCTGAACAACCAGTAGGCTTTGGTCACTGGACCTTAGGGACCTGCTGGGGGTGTAGGGACTGAGAAGCAGGTGCACAGATAGGGTGGGGACTGGGGGGGGCAGATTCAGATTGACCCCCATCCCCCACCCCACTTAAAAGGCAAGAAAGAATACAAAATCGGGGGTTAAGCGCTTGAAGCTCCTTTTCCCAGTTACACTGAATGCAGCATGACGCAAGCAAACTCCGACTCCAGAGGCACTGATGTGGTTGCTGCTAGGACGTAGGATGAAGCAACAATGACTGCGTTTTTTTAAAAGTCCAACAGTGTAAGTACGCTGGACCGATCTGTCTGTGAATGCATGTTGGTTATAGCTTGAGTACCTTGTTGTCAGGGTTGGGACTTACTCGTT
The DNA here is from genome assembly GCA_006942095.1 of Nothobranchius kuhntae. Taxonomy (NCBI): domain Eukaryota; kingdom Metazoa; phylum Chordata; class Actinopteri; order Cyprinodontiformes; family Nothobranchiidae; genus Nothobranchius; species Nothobranchius kuhntae. Next base: position 242,298 of record SSNQ01000164.1, on the reverse strand, counting down.
ATAAGCGCCAAAGTCGCAGTATTGCGACAAGCGTCATTGCTGACTAACAAATCTACAAATACGATCCTTTACATCAGAAGATAGTGGAGATGTGTAACCTTCAGGCTGAGCAACGTTTGGGAGTTTAGAGTTTGTAAAACGCCTCCCGCTGAGAGGCTCTCAGTCGGGGAGAGGGGAGATGCACGCAGCATGAAGAGGGCAAATATTATCGGGATGAAACTTGCAAGGTCTGGTCTTTGTTGACGATGGCTTTGTCTGCTAATGACTCACTCCCATTATGAAGCAGAATATTGACTCTGATGAAGAAATTCACTCATCCAGTCAAGGGTGTAGGAACGACTTTATTATATATGTTTATTCATTTAGGAGACGCTTTTATCCAAAGCGTCTTACAATTTATAACCTATAGGGCATGATGTGATGGGGGGTGGGGGGGGGGGGGCACATTTTGGAAATCTAACATATCTGAGATTGGTCAAGACATACACTCACCTAAAGGACCATCAGGACCTCCACACTAATACGGTGTTGGACCCTTTTCTCCATCAGAACGGCCTGAATTCTACGGGGCGTTGATCCAACAAGGTGCTGACAGCATCTTTAGAAATGTTGGTCCATACTGATAGGACAGCATCTTGCAGCTGATGGAGATGATGGGGATGCTCATCCAGGGCATGAAGCTCCCGTTCCACCACATCCCAAAGATGCTCTATCGGGGTGAGATCTGGTGACTGTGGGGGTCGGTGTAGTACAGTGAACTCATTGTCATGCTCAAGGAACCAGTTAGAAATGATTGGAGCTTTATGACACGGTGCATTATCCTGCTGGAAGCAGCCATCAGAGGATGGGTACATGGTGTCATGAAGGGATGGACATGGTCAGAAACAATGCTCAGGTAGCCCGTGGCATTTAAACCATGCCCAGTCGGCACTAAGGGGCCTAAAGTGGGCCAAGAAAACATCCCCCGCACCATGACACCTCCACCACCAGCCTGCACAGTGGTAACAAGGCATGATGGATCCACGTTCTCATTCTGTTTACGCCAAATTCTGACTCGACCATCTGGATGTCTCAACAGAAATGGAGACTCATCAGACCAGGCAACATGTTTCCAGTCTTCAACTGTCCAGTTTTGGTGAGCTGGTGCAAACTGTAGCCTCCTTCTCCTGTTTGTAGTGGAGATGAGTGGTACCTGGTGGGGTCTTCTGCTGCTGTAGCCCATCCGCCTCAAGGTTGAGGCTTCACAAACGCTTTGCTGCGTTCCTCGGTTGTAACGAGGGTTAGGCTCTTCTATCAGCTTGAATCAGTCGGCCCGTTCTCCTCTGACCTCTAGCATCAACAAGGCATTTTGGCCCACAGGACTGCTGCACACTGGATGTTTTTCCCTTTTCTCACCATTCTTTGTAAACCTAGAGATGGTTGTGGGTGAAAATCCCAGTAACTGAGCAGATTGTGAAATACTCAGACCGGCCCGTCTGGCACCAACAACCATGCCACGCTCACAATAGCTTAAATCACCTTTCTTTCCCATTCGGACCTTCAGGTTGGAGTTCAGGAGACGGTCTTGACCAGAACCACGCCCCTAAATGTTCTGAAGCAGCTGCCCTGTGATTGGCTGATTAGATAATTGCATTAAGGAGAAGTTGAACAGGTGTTCCTAATAATCCTTTAGATGAGTGTAGGCCAACCTCACTGAAAAAAATAAATTTAATGATTATCTCTTGATTCTAACGGGTCACTGAGTGTTTCCTGCAGGCTGAACATGAAAATAGTCTCCTACACCTATCTCCTGCAGTAGTTTCTGATAGAAAACAGACAGTGAAACTCTAGGACCTGAAAAGCCTGACAGAAGTG
>SSNQ01000164.1:230444-235444 GCA_006942095.1 Nothobranchius kuhntae | reverse complement strand
TTTCTCTGTTGGAAACGAGCTTTTATTCTGACGAACCAAACCAATCAAATCGGCTCGTTTGAAGGAGCTGTTGTGCGTCTGAAGCGACCCAGCTGGGGTTGGGTTGGTTTCGCCGCTGATCCTGACAGATTTACTCGTCTTTCTTTTTGTTAACCAAACTTCCCATGTGTCGGAATAAATGCTGGATCCAAACAGCATCGGGCCTTCGGGATCGTTCCCTACAGAACCAGCTTCTGAACACGTTTGTTTCTGTTGGTCAGTAGAACCAAGGAATCGGGATGGATCCGTGTTTAATGTTCTGGTCCAATCATTCAAATGTCTGAACACCAACCTTAAAGGTGCAACATGTAGGAACTAATTACAAATGGTGCTGCAGCAGCCTCACACTCACTGATAGTAAACAGTAGCTACGTCCCTTCTTCCTTTATTTTGAAAGGAGAAACACGGACAAACCCCCGAGAATGAAATCTGTTTCGGTTTAAACTTCCTTCCGACACGACCGAGACCTTTTGGGTTCTTTCACCGTAGAATTCTTACCATATTATTACATTTTGCACCTTTAATTGAGTTTAATGAGGCTGAAGATGCTGTGGGGTGCTGACTGTGAAAGTACTCATTAAAAGTGTTAACTCGCAGTAGCGTCAAGTCCCGCTACCTCAACAGAACCCATTATAGTCTATGGAGGGTTTCAAACCAGCGACGTGGAAATTTCCAGGCGTGTCCCAGAAGCACCGCACCGCTAAAGGTAGGATCCGATTCTATTATGGCCTCGCGCCGCTTCTGGGGTGCATCAATTTCCACAATTAACACGGGGCTAGACAGGAAGTCACACTCGGTTTCAGTGTAAAAGTCCAGGTAATTTTCAAAATAAAAGTACTGCAGCTATTTCATATATTTGAAGCTATTTGAAGTAGCCCGCCAAAATAAAAGCATCCTGATGTTAAGAATGCACGAGTCTGTTCCGACACCTAGCCCGTGCTTCTGAAGCAGCGTGGAGAAGAGTTACGTACCCGAACCTTCGTTTTTACTGCACGCTGTTCAAACAGCGCTCCGGCGCTTTGTTTGGACTTTGTTCTGACTGTTGGCTAATGTTGAAGAAAACATGGCGACCCTATTAGAGTCGTGACGTTTGAAGCTAGCACGCTAATCCAGGCTGCCCTGCATGAGTTTCCTTCCAACCGCCCACATTTACTTTCAGACTCCAACGTTACACAATCACATTTGATTCTGAAGAAACCGTTTCAGTTTCTTTATTTGAGGCTAACTGTGAACACGTTTAAACTTTTCCTTCCCTAAGACATCAGCAGCCCGGTATCCATGGCGACCGGCCTCCAGTCACTCGGTCCCAACCATAATAAACGTTTCCTGTGAGCTTTAGGTTTCAGCTGAAGTGAAATGAAAGTCCGAACCCTCTGGGCTGCGTTCACACACCACCCCGTCAGCTCCACGCTGGAGAACGACCCAGTTCCAAACGGGCCGGTTTGGTTCTACCGAACGTTTCATTAAAACAAACAAACGCTGAGGTCTCGGCCCGGAGAGATCCTGAAGGGTCTGACCCCTGGAGCGGATCCCGGCTGCTCTAACGGGAAAGCTCGGAGACTCCGTCAGCCCGACGCTGGAGCCTCCTCTCAGGACATTCTCCTGGAGTTTGGCTGCAGCCACACGCGGCCAGCAGCTGCGTCGTTCTCCTCTGCAGAGGCGCTCATTAATGAAGTATTTGTGATCATGTGGCACTGACAGCAGGCCGGGAGGAGGTGGATGCTTTAAAGGAACGCTCTCCTTCCCGCTCTCATGCAGACTCCCCGCCCCGCCCTCACTCTCCCTGTCTCCTCTGTAATGAGCTCCAGATGTGCTGCTGGGAGGGAGGGGGGGGTGCTTCGTGTGGCGTGCTCAGGCGAGGAGAGATGCTGTCCGAGGGGACGCTGTCAGACCTGATGGAGTGGCTGGCCGAGCCCCAGGGGGCCGAACGGGGGACCAGGGGTCAAAGAGATCCCAACATCTGGAATCACTTCAGGTCGGCCCCGACCCGGGCCGTGAAAGGTGAGACCGGGCGCCTGGTGGGGGGTGGGGGGGTAGAGTCTGGCGCTGGACATCCCAGAGCCAGGGATCCGAAACAACTCCCGGGTTTCAGAACTTCTGATGGTTCTGATCAAACAGCTGGAGTCTAAACCAAACACGGGATTAAATCCGCAGCTCCGTCTACCACCGCAGCTCCAACGGAACAGAAACTGGTAATCTGTTCAGATTAAACTGCATTTCCAGGAATGAATCGTTTAGGTTCAGCATCCAGGAAAGCTTTGGGTTGTTGGTTCAAACACTAAAAATTCTCATAAATCTCATTTAAAGTCTTTAAAGTTCCAATTATTCTTAAACCAGAGCCGTAAATCTGCTCAGATTATCCTGATGTCACAGCCCGGAACACACACACACACACACACACACACACGCGCGCGCGAGCGAGCGAGGGTAACGGCAGAAGCAGCGCTCCTCAGACCTGCAGAACTCGGTTCCGAGCTTCAACTTGAGGAGAACCGAAGCTCCAGTCAGATTTTTGGACGTCCAGCTCAGATTAAACGTGTTTAGATGCTTCACGTCACCAGAATTAAATATTCAGCTAAAACTCTAAATCAGTCTACATTTATTCAGATTATGAAGCCTGGGATTATTTCTGTTTAGGTCCTGAAGAACAGGGAAAAGCAGGAAAACCCTCCAGAGCAGAAGAATCCCGGAGCTGCAGCCACTTGGATCCTGATGATTCCAACGGGATTATTTCACTAAACGACGCTCAAAAGTCCTCAGAAATCGGACCATGACTCCAGCGGGGAAGGGTTTTCCCAGATTAGAGTTTTAACGGACCAGAGAGAAAGTCCCGTTTGCTCTCAGCTGCTCATTCCATGTTTTTACTCTAAACGGAACCGCCAGCCGAGTTTTCCTGAACGCAGCTTTTAGACGTCTGAGAGGAGGGCCGAGGCCCCAGCCGGGGTCAGGAGCCTCGGAGCAGAAACACCTCGGGGCTTAAGGAGAGCCGCGGGAATTCCCAGCTCATAAACAAGCGGATTCTCAGATGGAAGTTTTAGGTTTTGGTCGTCAGATGAAAAAGCAGGAAGAGCTTGAGGTTTTCTCTGAAGGAGAATCTGTTCTCTGGTTGTAAATCTTCTCTTTATGGGCCGTGCACGAGCTGCAGGATCAGTTTGCTTTCCAAATGGCCTCAGCTATAAACTCACTTTGTTCTCCGGGTTCCTGAGGAATGATTTAGGAGGAAAATGCCAGATCTGCTGGGAGAGCAGTCCCAGGGACTGGGTCAAAAACGGGAACAAGATCTTCTGTTTAGCTTGTTTTTATTCATATACAAGGTTCTGTTACAGATAAAGGACTAGATGGTCTACTGGACGTGGACAGATACACGAGCGTCTCCGGTACACTGGACGATACAGGTGGGAGGAGCCGAAGATGCCGACACCTCCAGGGTAAAACACGGAACAAACACACTTGTTTTAATAAAAGGAGTAAATGTGGGAGGAGTCTGTTGGGAGGTGTCTGTCCCACGTTGGGTTCGGACACAGTCCTCCCACTGGAAAAGTCTCCGTCCTGATTGGACGATTGCTTCAGTCACAAATGGCACAGAAGTCAGGGACCAGCATCCAGTCTGGAGGACCTTTAGCACAGAGACGCTCCGGAGGAGGTAAAGTCACCTGGGGGGTCAGGGGTCGGGTCCTGCTGCCCTGCTGGTGGAGGCTACTCCATCTGCGGTGGTGGGGGCCGACCCCCCCCCCCCATGTCCTGGTCTCAGTTGACTGTGGGCACCTGGTTCAAGCTGTATTCCTTGGCTTTGAGCCGCAGGTTGGCGATGCTGTTGGCCATGTTCATTCCCTGGGAGGTGTTGGTGTTGGAGCAGGTGGGGGGGTAGGTGGCCATGGCACTGGAAAACAGGGGGGAGGGGAGGGGGGGGGGGGTTAGCGTGAAGTCTGTAAAACAACAATCCAACATTTCTAGAAACTCTGCCTGAACCAGCAACCACAAATCCACAACGTCTCATCCTGTCCCCCAGACGTGGTCTTGGGTCGAGATGAGGCACGGACTCAAACCCGTTCACTCTGAAAAACCAAACCAGCGTTTTCACACCATGAGCACAAGGATGCAGCTGATGTAAGGACAGTGGAGTACAACACACACCATCCTGTCCTTGCTCTGGGTCTCCAGGCCACTTGTCTCCTTGCCCTTCCTGTCGCTGCCGTCCTCCTGCTCCTCCTGCTCCTCCTGCTCCTCCTGCTCCTCCTGCTCCTTCTCCACCCTGGTGTCCTAGACCTCCTCCCCCAGGTTGGTGTGTTAAATTGTGACGCCTAGTGTCTCCAGGTGGTTAACTGTGTGCTAGCTGAGCTGTGCTGACCAGTGAACATCACTGACTAGTAGTGCGGTCTAAAGGACCGCGCGGTGTCAGCACTGAGACTTGTGGGGTTTGTGTTTAGAGTGCTGCAGTAACAGTCCACCAAGTCGGACTCGTGTTAAAGCAGGAAGTGTGTGTTTGGTTCAGGGAGTTCAAACGGTTGATTTAGAGAAAAACTGTAATAATCTGACGTACTTTAATCCACCTGAGCAGCGTGGACGGGAACGTGTTCCCCTGCTGTAGTCACCCTCAGCCTCACCCTCAGCCTCACCCTCAGCCTCACCCTAGATCCAAACACCTCCTGAATCAGAGCTCAGCCTCAGACCTGAGCTCACAAAGCCGAGCCGAGAGACATTGGAAGTCGACTAGATTAGAAAGTCACAGGCTGCACTGTAAAGAACTGATAGCATCTCTGAGTGAGAGGGTGAAAACTTCCAGGGCCGCTTACTCCGCTCAGCTGATTGCTGTAAACAAAAATAACTAAAGTCCTGTTTGGCACCATAAACCAGATTGTTTCTCCTCACGCTCCTCTTATGCATGTTTACTCGAGGTCTGACCGTAACAACTTTCTAGCGTTCTTTCAGAATAAAATCAGAAATATCACCCTCATCTACCC
>SSNQ01000164.1:218378-220878 GCA_006942095.1 Nothobranchius kuhntae | reverse complement strand
ACACACAACCAAATATACACACACACACACATAACCATGCACACACACACACACATAACCATATATACACACACACACACACACACACATGCACACATAACCATATATATACACACACACACACACACACACACACACATAACCATATACACACACACACACATAACCATATACACACACACACACATAACCATATACACACACACACACACACACACACACAACCATATATACACACACACACATAACCATATATACACACACACACACACATAACCACACATAACCATACATGCAGTTACTAAAAGGTATGGAAGTCAATACAAAGTCCTAATGTGGGAGACTTCCAGGTCGGCGGGAAGGAGAATATCAGCTGAAGTGAAGAGGCTCCTGACATCTGAGAGAAAAGCGCCCGCAGCGACACGACGTTTCTACCAACTCTGTTAAAAAAACGAGGAAGAGCGGCGCGGAGATGCCAAAAATCCAAACCAAGAAGAAACATGCACAGAAGGGGAGAGAGACGACGACCAAACTTCGGCAGCTAGCAGCGCCATGGAGGACAACGGCGTGCTAGCAGAGGGAGAGGAACAAGCTAACAACGCAAGCCTAGACCTCTTACTCAGAGAACTAAGGGAGCTCAGGAAAAAAAAGTAAGAGCAGCTAAAAGCAATCCGAGAAGAGGAAAATGAGACAAACAAAAGAGTGGAAGGAGCAGAGATCCATCGTCGCCAAGATGGCCAGCTATAGAGCAAAAGACGAGCTAACAACCAGCCTGGCAAAAACGTGGGTTTGAATATACGGGAGCAAAGTTAACCTAGATCTCCACCACGCACCTGAGGTCCTGAAACAACGGAGGAAATACTTGGAGGTGAAAGCTGTGCTAAAAGAGAAGAAAATCCAGTTCCAAACACCATTCTCAGCACTAATGCGGATACTCTACCCTGAGGGACCAGTGCTGTACGGTCCGGCGGAGGCAACCAGCGACCTGTCAAAGAGGGGCTTCCCCGTAACGGTCATCAGGAGTCCGGAGAACATCCTGGAGCAGATCCGAAACAGCATGGAGCACAACGAGAAAGACCAAGAGCAAGGACCGCACCTGGGAGTTCATGGAGAAACTCCAAGAATTCAGACACCAAGGTCAGAAATGAGGACAAGACATGAGAGGTGAACCGATGGCGAGAAGATCTTCAGACTGAAACCGATTCTAAACAAATGACCATGGAGAGAATTATAATGGGGTTTCCTCGTCTTAACAATAAGGCAACAGTGACAATTAAAACAGTTGGGTTCTTCCTAAGCTGCAAAATGGACAGCGACTGGACGGATGATGCCCCCACCCCCACCCCCCATCCAATGGTGAGGGGCTCCCCCTCCAACAGGGCTCACCCAGGGCCAAGATGTTGTCCTCGTGGTTGGATGTCATCACGTTTTTCTCTGTGCTTCACAGATGTTCAGAGACCTTTTAGTGTAGTTCAGTAGCTGTCGTCTACACAGCTGCAGTGTGTACACAACGGTACTTCTGGGGACTGTAGGTACTACAACAGGTACTAGACCACAGCTGATGGCTAATTAAGAATTATTTCATGTGAAAGGCATGCGAAGGCCTATAAAACTAAATAAGATACTAACTTAGATGAAAACAGATAAAGCATAAATATATTTACAGGAAACCCGCCTAAATCCTACGGAAGACGAGAAACTACGAAGAATGTGAGCGTGTTCTCATCCTCCTGTGATGTTGGCCGAAGAAGACGCGTCACTGTTCTCATAGCAGATTAGGTACAGTTTATGTCTCCCTTTATGAAAGGACACATGGAGGGAGAACCACTAACATCAATAAATATAAACGCACCGCCTGGAAGTGACATTAACTTACTAATAGATAATCAACATGATGGTAACTTCTGATCTGCAGAGGAGAGGTAAACATCTACAACCAGAACCAGACTCCTCTACCAGGAAACCACTAAATACAAAGTTACTGACAAAGAAAAGGAACATGTTGTTAGAGGAGGCCGGACTGCTGGATACAAGGAGAGATTTACACTCACTACTCCTGTTCTCACGCACACACAAGGACAGATTACTTCTTAATACTTGGAAAAGACAAATATAGAATTAAAAGATGTGAAGTCGGAACAATAGATCTGAGCGATCACGCACCAATAGATTTGTTTTTCGATCTGAATTTACAGCCGAGGTTTAGCAACGGGAGCTCGCTCGACCTTCGATTCAGAGAACGGATGAGAAGCAAAGCCAGCTCTACTGGAAACGGACGATAAGGGCATGTGGCCGCTTATGAAGGCCATCCTAAGAGGATGATGATATCGATAGCCTCCCATAAAAATAAAACACAGATAAGAAATGGAGAGAACTACAAAATAAATGAAAACGGGAGAAAAAATACCCCATTGGAGGAAATCAATAAAACAAGAAAGGAAACGAATGACTTGACAACATATGAAATCCAGAAATGTTTGACGTACTTGAAACAAAGATT
>SSNQ01000164.1:213378-215878 GCA_006942095.1 Nothobranchius kuhntae | reverse complement strand
AAAAAACATTTTCTGTTCAACATTTTAAAATATTTCAATAAAAACAGTTTTGATTCTTTGTCTTTCAGCAGAAACAAGGTGGAGTTTTTCTGACCTTTGACCTTTAACCCGCTGACCTCCAGATTTCTGAGCTCATTTGAGTTTTTACAGAAGTTGGGAGCTTAAAGGAAATCAATTGTTTTTTATTTCTTTGTATATCTGAGATGTGAAACCTGATAATAGAATAGAATAGAATAGAATAGAATAGAATAGAATAGAATAGAATAGAATAGAATAGAATAGAATAGAATAGAATAGAATAGAGCTTATTGATCCCACAGTGGGGATACTCACTCAGTAAGGCAGTACATACACAAGGCGGGAGGCTATTAGCCGTCAGTAATTAAAATAATGAATACAAACTAAAAGTTTCCGAGAGAAAACAGCATGAAGACACGGACGTACTCATCTGGTACTGCTGAGTATATTACATTAGAGTTACTGTGTACCAGGATAGACCTACGGTAGCCTTCTGTTTTACATCTGGGAGGCAGTTTGCCACTAGAACCAGCAGATTCAAACAAACAAACAAATAAATAAATTTACATAAATATTAATTAATTAATAAAATGTCTTTTTTGTTTCAGCAGACAGAACTTGTTTTTTTCTTTTACAGTAATCCTGCTTCATGTTTCATAATCTGATTCGTCTCAGATTTTCTAAATAACTTTAAAAATTGTTTCTGGTATTATTTATTTATTTGTTTTTTTCTTTTACCAGAATAAATGTAAGAAAAATAAATAAAAATTGAGGCTGTTTATTGTGTAAAAGATACTTTTGGTCAAAAAAAGCGGAAATTAAATAATTTTTTCTTTTAAAAATTAAAATACAATAAAAGACAAATTTATAAAATTAATATGTTTGTTTATTTATTACATTTCTTAAAGCTTTTATCTTCTTTTTATTTAACTTCCGTTTCGTTTAGTTTGAAATCTAAAAGTTCGGCCTGAAGAACCGAATCCGACCTGCAGCAAAATAAAACCAAAGCTCCAAACGTAACAGATAAATCCGTGAAATACAAACGGAGGGAAAAGTCTAAATGATGAAAAATAATTTAAAACTTTTATTTTCAAATTTAAAAATAAAAACGAGCGACTTTAAAGAATTTAAGGTTTTCAAGCAGAAAATCTAATCTCAGTCTCAAACGGGATTTTTAGTTTCATCCAATCTGGCCACAAACTCAGATTAACCCGTGAATCCGTATTTGAAATTATTTGTTTTGCGGATTAAAATAGTCGCAAATATTTTCCCCAGAAGAGATTTTTCTGTTAAATCTGCAGTTTGACCCAAATTATTTTATTTCAAACTAAATCCACCTTCTCCTACTCGTGCACGTGAGCGCGTGTGAAACCTGTGATGTCATCAACATCTTAATTAGCTCTGCAGCTGGAATCTGATCAGATGTTTCAAATTAAAATAAGTGTTGGATCAGATCTGATCCCGCGTCCTCGTGACCCTGACTGGCGCTAATGATGACGGATGGTTGCGCTCCGGTGTTCTGGAGTCGTCTGACAGACCCAACAGAACCGTAAATTACCGACGCACCGGCCGCCGCCGCCTGTCGTTCCTGAGAGGAAAAGGAAACAAAAACAGCCATTAAAGTTTGTGTCGAACGGCCTCAGAGGAGGAGAGCTCGTTTACCTTCCCCGCGGCGCCGCGGCGCGCGCCGCGCTTCTGCGCTGCTCTGAGACGAGATGCGCAAACGACTTTACCGCACAACGCGCGGATTTACTTCTACAATGTAGCGAAGTTTCTGTTAGTTGGTGAAGCTTTGATCGCCCCGCTGAAGAGTCACGTGACCCAGGTGAGGTTCTGGAGCAGGTTCGGGTCTGCAGAGATTTGTGAGGCGCGTGCGCGACAACACCGTACACATCAAAGCGTTAATCTTGAAATAATGGCCGTTGGGGTGGGGGGTGCGTGTCCAAATCTCACTGCGGGGTTCCTGCTGCCCGCCCCGCACGCGGACACGCGCGTGCGCGGAATGAAAACAGTTTCAGCTGTTAGAGACAAGCCTGGTGCGTTTGATCCGAGCCGGTTCCGAACCCCCCAGTCCGTTTACACTTACTCTCCTGCTGGGTCGTGTCGCTCCCGCTGGTCAGCCCCGGGGACTCCAGCATGCTCCTCCCGGCCTCCCCCACGCTCTCGTCCGCCTGCGTCCCGACCATCTCCGCGGCCTCCTCCAGGTCCAACAGGTGGCTGACCGAGAAGTTCTTCTTGGCTTGCAGGTTGTCCAGGTTCGATGTGATCGGACTCTCCAGGCGGTTCGGTATCGAGACTTGCCTGTCCATTACGTGCGCATAGCTAGAAGTCATGGCGCAAAACGGAGAGGATCGAACAAACGCGACGCAAAAGATCGAATAGATCCGTGCGTGCCGAGCGCGCACACACACGCTGGGGCCCAGCAGAACCAACAGAACCAAACCCGGTTCCTCCGAGCTGAGAGCGGCTCTGTTCACATCCA
>SSNQ01000164.1:205878-208378 GCA_006942095.1 Nothobranchius kuhntae | reverse complement strand
GTACAAATACACACACATACACGTACAAATACACACACATACAAATACACACACAATTACATGTACAAATACACACACATACAAATACACATACATGTACAAATACACACACATACATGTACAAATACACACACACATACAAATACACACACACATACAAATACACACACATACATGTACACACACACATACATGTACAAATACACACACATACAAATACACACACACACATACATGTACACACACACATACATGTACAAATACACATACATGTACAAATACACATACATGTACAAATACACACACATACATGTACAAATACACACACATACATGTACAAATACACATACATGTACAAATACGCACACACATACATGTACAAATACACACATACATGTACAAACACACATACAAATACACACACATACAAATACACACACACACATACAAATACACACACACACACACAAATACACACACATGCATGTACAAATACACACACACGTACACACACACACACACATACAAATACACACACACACACACAAATACACATATATATATATATATATATATATACAAATACACACACATACAAATACACACACAAACAAATACACACACACACACACAAATACACACATACATACAAATACACACACATACATGTACACACACACATACATGTACAAATACACACACATACATGTACAAATACACACACACAAATACACACACACACATACAAATACACACACACATGTACAAACACACACACATACATGTACAAATACACACACATACAAATACACACACACACATACATGTACAAACACACACACATACATGTACAAATACACACACATACAAATACACACACACATACAAATACACACACACACACAAATACACACACACACACACACATGTACAAATACACACATACAAATACACACACACGTACACACACACACACACATGTCACCAAACAGACAAAATAAATTCTCATTGAACAAATTCAAGCAAAAAATAAATTTTATTTTGAAGGATAAAAACAACAAATTGCGTGTTTAGTGATGCTGAGTTCTGGTTCTGTCGGGCGGGCGGATCCGGTGTCGGCGTGTTCACTGGGAGGTTCTGCTGTGATTGGGTCTGTTGTTGCTGCTAACCGTCTGCGGCGTTCCGACACTAAAACAGCAAATCTGGTCCTGATTACCGCGACACGAGGAGTTTACAGAACCGCTCCGGGTTCTGCAGCCATCCGGACCCGAACTCCACCTCACGTCACTCTGGATCAATCATTATTAATCAGTTATTCATTTATAAGTAAGAGTTTGAGTCGTTTTTATCAGAACCTGAGTCGGATCATTCTCAGTTCCAGATTCTAAAAGATCGACCTGAGGGTCTGGTCCGGTTCTGCTGCCTGGACCCGGAATGTATCAGGTTCAGCGCCGGGCTCGCGCTGTCAGAAGCAGCAGCATCGCAGAAACAACACACACACACACACACACACACACACACACACACACACACAGGATTAAATGATTGTAATCTGACGATGACGTCGTCGTGGCTCCACGGAGGCTACCGGGTCATGTGACGGGGGGGAGGGGGGATTTTTAACGCAGGTCAGTAAAGTTTGTTCCAGATCAGATCAGGTTTTATGTGGTTCTGTTGGACCCAGTCTGGTTCCTCTCAGCTGGAGGTCGTGACCCGTTGACCTCCAAACCGGACCAAGGTCGCTCCAGGCTCATTAAGAAGCTGCTGCAGACGTCCAGATGTGAGCCGTAAACGGCGCCGGCGCTTTAAACGAACACCGACGGGACTTTAACACGAGTCCAGAACTCCACGGGAGACCCAGAGCGCTCGGCGTGTAAATCTGTGTCCCATGGTGGACCGGAGACCGGTCCAGGTGTCCCCCACCTCTCACCTGGTGACTCACACCTGCTCAGAGATGTAGCCGTTAAGAGGAGGGTTTTACGGGCCGATACCGGTTCTGACTGGAGACCTTTCTGGGACCTCTGATGATTTGACTCTGAAGAATTTTATGGCTTTCGGCCCGTCTCGTTGCCAGGCAACAGGAGTGTTAGCCCGGTGGGATAAAGGTTAAAGGTTATGATTCTGGAGCAACAACGTGAAGAAACGATGCGTTCACTGACTGTTGGACTTGCTTTATTTCTTCCTGGCTATTAACCCTAACCCTGGTCAGAATCAGAACCCGCGGGTCGAGGTGGTTCTGAAGCTCTCTGCTCTTCCTCAGACTCGGTCAGTCTTTTCCTCCCACCTCCTCTGCGAGCGTCAGGGGGAGATGCTTCCAGCCTCATCGCAGGTTTCCAACATCTTTTCCGTTTTCCAGTGGCTCAGTCGTGACCTCCTGGTTGACTCCTCCCTCCTCCTCCGGGACCCTACAGCCTTCGGCTGACTGCACTGCTCCATCCTGACTCTCCACACAGTCCTCGTCTTTTGTATGTTCCTGTGTGTCTGGCCAGTTCCTCCTCCT
>SSNQ01000164.1:189947-197447 GCA_006942095.1 Nothobranchius kuhntae | reverse complement strand
ACTGAAAGTCACTAAAATGGATCTCGTCAGTTGGTCTCAGCGTGGTTGATAAAATGTTTTCAACGATGAGAACGGGAGAAGGGGCTCCCGGATGCCCCTCCGGACAGACCAGCTGTCTGTGGAGGACTCTGAAGACGTGTGGATATTCGTGGTGTTGGTGTCGGGTTTCCTGCTCATTGGCCTTGCAGGCTTCCTGGCTTACCGGAAAATAACGAGCTGTCGAGGAATATTGGCCTGATCCCGGAGCTCAGAGATGGTTTGCACCGTGCTGTGAATTCACAGACTCACATAACTGTCGAGATGAATCGTACTGGAACCTTGGCCGAGATTCATCATTGGCACAAAGACGGATGCCATCAAGGATAGAGCGGACGAATCAGCACGGATTGGGATAGATTAACGTCCGTTATTGGGATTCTGAGAGGTTGAGGACCAACAAACTGTAAGACAGAGAGGAAATTATCTGTCTGGCCCAAAACAATTTCTAATCGGAATCTGGCGTCCTTGAGCCTGCAAGGCTCCAACGAAAACTCCCCCCTCAGAAGATATGTGGAATGTGCCATCGCCATGGCAACTCTGTCTCCTTTCCCAGCCTGGGCGGGACTGCGGGAAGGCCGCTGAAACGTTCCAGGGTCACTGCAACCCTCAATGCTCCTCCCCCCATCCACACTGAGGTGACATGCGCTGCTTATCGTGGCTGCAGGAGCTGAAGTGGGGATAGTCCCAACCCACCACCCCACCTAGTGGACACTTATGTTGTGTTGTCTGAAGTCTGTTGCATTTCTGTCTGAGGTGTTTTTTTGCAGAGCACAGTTGCCCTCCTGGTGGAGGGTAACTCTGAAGTGCCTTTTTCCCTCCACCTGAACCAATCCTCATGTAACCCTCTTATCTCTATTAAGGTAGCGCAACTCGGGTTGCGAATGACCACAGTCACCAATTCTTGTCATGTGTCTATGTATGTATGTCTGATCTCTGAATTGTGTGTACTGAAACTCTAATTTCCCTCTGGGATTAACCAGTCAGTATAAACACCAATGTGGAGGTCATGATGTCACAAATATGTAAATTACTGTGTGGCATCATCTGGGGGCTTTCTGGGTACTTTGAGTCGGGGCAGTTGGCAGCACTGGTCCCAAGAGACTTAGAACAATTTCTCTTACTATGTAAACAGCCTGTATTTGATATAGCGCCTTCTAGAGTCCTGGAACCCCCCAAGGTGCTTTACAACACAATCAGTCATTCACACATTCACACACACATTCACACACTGATGGTGATGAGCTACGATGTAGCCACAGCTGCCCTGGGGCCCACTGACAGAGGCGAGGCTGCCGAGCACAGGCGCCTCCGGTCCCTCCGACCACCACCAGCAGGCAACGTGGGTTAAGTGTCTTGCCCAAGGACACAACGACAGTGACACACTGAGCGGGGCTCGAACCTGCAACCTTCCGACTGCGGGGCAAGCTCTTAACTCCTGTGCCACCGTCACCCCATGTGTGGTCTAAATGTGATGGAACTGTCATAGTTAATGTACTAATATTATTATGTGACATGACTGATATTAACTCTTCAGTCGGCTTGTTTGGTGTGTTTAAGATCTGAAACAACAAACAGTTGTTTTGATTCATTATTACTGTCAAGCAATCAAGTTTCACTCAATTCATTTGAGATCATTTATGCTCTGTGACTGTAATACATCTGTAAGGTGAGAAGATCCCTGTAGAGAACAGAATCTGGGTCTTTATTCAGGTATAACAGTCGTGTCTTCTGAAGGAGACTTGTGACTGGAGCAGCGATAAACAGGAGAGGGTGACTAGACACGGTTATAAACAGTGTTTGTTTTGGTTTAGAGGAGCACACGGCTGGACTGGGTCATGACCTTTCCAACACTACACAGCTACAGTGTTCACCCTCTCACAATCATGCATCCTCATCATTTCACTTTTACTCTCAAGTGTCTGAATTGTGTTTGTTCACAGTTCAGCACCAGCATGCCTGATATCGGACCTCCGGCTCCTCCCACTACTCACAAATCTCTTTAAAACAAGTTTGCACGTCCAGCAGCAGGAGAGTGAAGCTCCGAGACTCACACGAGGAGAGCGAGAGCCTTCGCAGGCGTTTAGAGACGTGTTGGAGTGGGTTTGGTCTGTTGGTACCTGGCAGCAGAGTAGTCCCAGCTGGCCTGCTCGATCCTGCCCCTCAGGATGCCGATGTCGTTAGACACCATGTCATCGAGAGCCTGCAGCTCTCTCTGGATTCTCTTCAGCTTCACTGCCTCAGCTTGAGTCTGCTTGGATCTGTAGAAGATACAGAGGCTTTAATCTGAACCCAGCTTCTGCTGCAGGAAACGGCTACGCTTCGGCTCTTACTTCTCTGCGATAGTTTTGGTCAGCAGGGCCTTTTTGCGTTTGTTTCGCTCTTCGATTCGTTTCTGCTCCTGCTGCAGCTGCTCCAGACGGGTCTTTTCACGCCTGCGGGGACAAAAAAAGCATCTCACCAAATATTTATCCTGGATTGTCTGGGTCTTCTGTTACGGGTTGACGAACCCGGCTCACCCCTTTAGTTTTTCTGCCAGAATGATTAAAGCGCTTGAACGTTCTGGTCGGAGAGAAACCAACAACAGAACTCTGATCCAGAACCTGCCAACATATTACAGGAAAGTCCGGTACAGGACGGGATCCTGGACCCCAGACCCAGAACTCTCCAGCTCCAGCAGGTCTTCCCGGCTACATCCAGAATGTTCTGCTGTGGATGCAGGTGTGTGGTGTTGGCATTTTACAACAATCCAATAAAAACCAATAAATTCTACTGTTGGTCAGATATTCCTGCCTCACCTGGTAACTGGAACACAAACCCGGACAGAGCAGACCTAAACCCAGAACCTGACTCCTGATGTTCTAACAGGTTCTCAACCTGAGACCAGGTGTACTTACCAGGTGTGTGAGAACACACACCTAACAGAAGTAAGTAAGGATGATACTAACAGTTCCACCTCTTGTTTCTCCAACTCTTTGACCTCCAGCGCCTCCTCCTCCTTCGGCTGCATGTCCGCGGGTTTCGGCTGGACCTCCTTTCCGACAGCTGCAGCTCCGGGCCGGGCTGCGGGCTCCGACTCTTCCTTCACCGGGAGTTTGTTGAGTTGCTGCGCCGGAGGGAGGCTGCATGAGCCGGCTAACTGAAGTGCCTGCTCCCGCTGTAGCTGCTGCCGAGTCCGGCTGGCTGGAGGCTTCCGCCCGCGGAACGCGGCCCCGGCGTCTGGACAAGAACACCGTAAAGAACGCGGTGAGAGATTCGGTCCAGGGAACGAGCTGAAGCGAGCGGTTCGGTTACCTTTCTGGTGGATTCTCCGAAGCTCCTCATCAGAAAAGCCCGCCCAGCCGCTCATTCTCCCCCGAACTTCTCCTCTCGCCCGAACCGGTCCAAACAGCTCGCATCCGCGAGATGTTCCGATTAAAAATGAGTCATTTTCACTGAAACCTTTAACCGTTTACTCAGAGAAGCTCAGCTGAACTCCTCCGCCATATTTGTTTATTAGTGCCACGCGAAGGACCCCAAAGACCGGCCGGGCTGTCCCTGCCTGCGCCTGCGTGAAAATCAGGCTCTAGTTTATGTAGCCTGAGCTGAGCCTGAGGAAGTTTGCAGCCGCAATCGAAACGTAGCGGGAAAACAGGTAAACAAAACTGCTCTGTGTTTAAAAAAACAACTACAGGATGGAATTAGGCTCTATTTTAGCCTAAGAGAAATACCTGATATTGTGAAAATACTTAAACACAAACGTTCCACAGATTGTTTTGGTACTGACATGATGTTAGTTAAAATATTATAGAATACATAGTGCAGCCTCTCACATACGGTTGTAATCCGGCACGTTCCCCTCAAACATGAAGTTATTCCCATTCATAAAAACGGAGAGAGGTGTCAATTTACTAACTACAGACCAATATCACTACTTCCACAGTTCTCAAACATTTTAGAAAAATTATTTGCTGATCGACTTGATAAATATGTAGAGAAGCACAATCTACTAAATGACAACCAATATAGCTTTAGGGAGAAAAGGTCCACTTCGATGGCAGTGATGGAACTTGTAGAAGGGATGTCAACGGCAATAGATAAGGAAGATGCTGTCGGTGTTTTTATAGACTTACAAAAAGCACTTGATGCAATCGATCATTCTATATTAATGAATAGACTAGAGAGATATGGCATAAGAGGGATTGCTAAATGGATGAAAAGTTACCTGGATGACAGATATCAATGTGTTGAAATAAACAGTGTAAAGTCTAAGCAGTTGAAGATAATTAGTGGTGTTCCTCAGAGCTCAGTGCTAGGCCCTACATTTTTTATATTATATATATAAATGATATGTGCAATGTTTCTAAATTGTTCAAATATGTATTGTTTGCTGATGATACCACTCTGTACTGCTCAGATAAGAACCTTGAACAGCTCCTGACTACGGTGGAAAAAGAATCAAATATACTTAAAAACTGGTTGAATATAAATAAGCTATCGTTAAATATAAACAAAACACATTATTTTTGGCACAAGACTAATGAATAATGCTTTGAAAATCAGGGTTCATGGACTTGAAACTGTAACAGTAAATGAAAATAAATGTCTTAAGAGTGATCGTTTATGATAAGCTTAACTGGAAGTCCCACATAAATCACGTGAAAATAAAAATGTCAAAATCCGTTGCAATTCTGTACAAAACAAAGTATTTCCTGAACAAGGAATCATTACACTCACTCTATTGTTCTTCGCTGCTTCCTTATATGACTTACTGCCCAGAGATAATGCATACATAACTAATAGTCTTCCTATTAAAGTTTCAAAAAGAGCAATAAGAATTATAACTCAATCCAACCATATAAAAACAACTAACATTTTGTTTGTTCATTTGAAAACACTTAAATTTTATGAGTTAATCGAATATAAAAAGGCACAAATAATGTTCAAAGCACACAATAATTTACTTTTGTAGCGTAGGCAAATAGATGATTTTTATTTGTTATGAACAGGAAGATGTAATATTCTATATATATTCTATATATGTTTATATATTCTATATAAATATATATATTCTATATATATTTATATAGAATATATAAATATAAAATATTAACCTGCGAGGTCTTTATTGTAATTATCAGAAGATCTAGGTTGTTTGCTTTTTCAGTGATCAACCAGACTTCGTGTTACTTCAAGAAAGAGTCAGGTTTATAAAAGTAAGATTTTATTTTACAAACAATTTAAAACATGACTAATTAACTAAGCCTTTACTGTGAGTGGATGTAACTAAACGTGGTGAAGGAACCTCTGTGTGGATGTGATGTCAGTCAGAGCTTCCTTATCAAAATAAGCTGAGTTCTGGTGAAAAGAATTTGGTTTGCTCTAAGCTATAAAGTACATCTCATCAGAAGAACATCCGACACGATCTGCCATGTCTACTGTACCTGTTTTCGAGAGACCCTCATGGTGGATCCGAAAGTCACGGCCGCGGGGGTCGGCTGACCTCTGGCACCGGAGGGCTGTAGAATACCGTGGTACCGACTCCAGTCCAGAGATGTCCCAGGTCACAACAGCTGGATGGAACCGTGTGTCTGGCGGACTCTTAAGGAGTCTAACAATATCAGCTTGTTCTGCAGGAACTGTTTGCTCATCGGCTTTGCTGTCATGTTTGAGGGCAATTTCTTGACCCACAACATGAAGAATCACCACAGGGAGACAGAAGGTAAGTTTAAATGATTTATTTTTAATTGGAGCAGTAGACGAAGCTTCTGCAGGACTGGAGGGATCCGTGGGGGTTGTTTCCTGGATGATCCGGGTATTTTCCGGGGGTTAGTCAGACCTGGCTGGATGGGGAGACCGAGGAGCTGCAGGTGGATAGGTGGGTGACGGAGAGCTGGCGATCAGGGGCAAACGGCAGGACTGGAATGTTGTTGAAGGTTCCGGAGATATGGCAGAGAGTGGGCATGAACGGATGACTGGAACCTGGAGGAATCAGGAGGGCAGAGCAGGTTAACTGCCAGAAGGGCAGGAACAGGCAGAAGAACAAATTCTAAAATTCTTTTTACGAAGGTCAGAAGGAGGGCTAGAAACTACCCAAGACTGAGGATCATCTGGCAATGGTGAGATGTCCTGCTGCTCCTTAAATCCCCTGATCGCTGATGAGCTGATTTGGCACAGCTGGGCTCTCCAGACACACGCACCTGTAAACAACACTCAAGCAGAGATGGTAATGCAGCACATCCTGACATCTGCAGGTGCAAAAAGGTTTAGACGACGTGTCGAATCCTTTGATGGTTAAAGAGGTTTTGCTACAGATGGCCGGTCTGAGCGATTCTCTAGAACTATCAAATCACTCAGGATGATCCAGTTTTAAGGTTTTGATGTTATGACTTACACAGCCAATCAGAGGCTGACAAGTTTGAGATATGTTACCAAGACAACTCAGAAACACGCCTTCTTGATACAGGACGTTCTGACTGGTTTAAAAGTCTCTATGTGTTGGAGTCTAACTTAACCGTACGTGTTATGGTGTGAGTGCAGGTGTGAGGACCTCGTCGTCTAAACATGTTGAACCCAAGGCAGGTTCTAGTAGACATAAACATAGCATCCATTCAGGGAGCACAGATTAATGAAGCATTTCATTATACTATAATTATTATAAGTAGTAATAAACAAATGTTTATTTAATGATTATGTAGATTATGAGTCATGGAAGAAGTTCATATTGATTTAGGAAATCATTCTTTAATTTAGCAACTGATTGGAGCTGGAGTTGTTCCTTCTGTGGAGGCAGACAGATGGGACCTTGGGAAAGAAAGTTATTGTTTATCTTTCAGACTTGCAGAGTCTGTGAGTCCCAGCTGGTGTGAAGGCAGGCTCATTTAAAGGGAACTCATGCAGTCCTTTCTGACCAGATGTTGAAACATGATGATGATGATGATAAAACATGAATGAAAGGTACCAGATAATAGTATTGAAACTTTGGTCTTCTTATCTATGTTTCTGATATATGTTATGAAACTGGCCTAATGTGTATCTGGTGGAAGGCTAATTTGATCTTGTTTAGTTATTTTGTTTAGACCCACTGGTGTTCAGCCTTGTGTATATGAATTATATGTATATGAACTATATGTATATGAACTATATGTATATGAACTATATGTATATGAATTATATGTATATGAATTATATGTATATGAATTATATGTATATGAATTATATGTATATGAATTATATGTATATGAATTATATGTATATGAACTATATGTATATGAACTATATGTATATGAACTATATGTATATGAATTATATGTATATGAACTATATGTATATGAACTATATGTATATGAACTATATGTATATGAACTATATGTATATGAACTATATGTATATGAATTATATGTATATGAACTATATGTATATGAATTATATGTATATGAATTATATGTATATGAACTATATGTATATGAATTATATGTATATGAA
>SSNQ01000164.1:167003-177950 GCA_006942095.1 Nothobranchius kuhntae | reverse complement strand
CCCCCCCCCCCCCACACACACACACACAGGTCAGGAACCACCCCCTGTGGATGAGCCACCACTGCTTTTAATGACATGTTCATTTTAATGTGATTTTCTTGTGAAGCACTTTGTGAGCTTCTGTGATCGGTTACACATGAATGCACTTTACTTACTTTCAGTGGCTGAAGATAAAAAACACATGTTTAACATAATAATAATAATAATAATAATAATAATAATAATAATAATAATCAAAGTTCAACTCCCATTAAGTCATCACACGGTCATCTCTGCACTGACCCATCCCCGTGGGGAGCAGTGGCTGCGCTCGGGAACTATTTGGTGGTTTAACCCCCCCCCCGACCAGGACTTGAACTGCTGCTTTCCTGGTGCCAGGGTGGACACTCTACCACTGAGAAGGTAACAGTAAATAATAATAATTAGTCGAACCGTAAACTGGTTTAATGTTTATATTGATTAGGTTCCTTTTCATTCCAGTTTGAATAAGTTCAAAGGTCAAGCTAGTCAGACTTACTTGTAATGAAGTCAGACAGACGATGTTTTCTGAGTCGGTTAACTCGCCTCTCCGATGGTTTGTTATTCCTGGATTTTGGTTTTCTCTCCATCAACATCCCAGAACTCGGCACTAATAAACACGTGTTTGTAATTACACCTCAGTAACCACGGTGACACGAAGGTGCCCTGGCACACAACAGTTGGCATGTTCTCCTCCGAGTTTACGCCTCCTCCTGCTCCTCAGCGCTGCTCTGCTCCAAACCTGCACCCAGAATGGTTTAATGAGGAGGTTTTACGGCTTTTGTTGTAAGAAAACTGGCACCAGGAGCGGCAGCACCCCCCACCTCAGCTCTGTAACCGCCATGTGAACGCCTCACCCACAGGACCGCACGGCCATCTTGTTTTTAATATTCTGACCCTAAATCACACACACACACACACACACACACACACACACACACACACACACAGCCAGGCATCCTGAGGGCAGAGATTTACGGCCCGGGATCATTTTAATAATTTAATTACGGATTTAATCGTTCCTCTCAGAGGAAAGCGGCGAGGAAAGTGCTGCCTGCGAGTTTTTCTGTGGAGGCAGCCCATCTACTTTGATTTTATTGAGGAGAAAAAAGATGTAGTTTTATTTTACGAGTGGCCCCGAGGTTTCCTTAATATGTCAGAATTACAAAGGGTGTGTCCAGTAAAACTGCGGCCTAACGCGGCGTTTGTTTTCTGGGTTTACTCTCCAAACACCCTGAGGGAAACGATTACCCACGAAGGAAATGAAGACAAGGAAAGAAAATTAACCTTCTGCAATAATATGTGTTCTGTTTGTTGTGATTAACTCAATTCATTTATTCATTTATTTTAGTGAGAAAAATATGAAAAAGATGCAGATTTTCGTGAAAACTCCATTTTTGGTTCTTTTTAAAACACAGAAAGGTTTCTCTTTACCTCACTAACGTTTCGTTTGCATCTGCAGACTTCCTCAGGCTGACACTGATGGTGGCGTCACTTCCTTCTCCGTTTATCCACGGGCAGCAGAGGACGTTGTCGCCCTCTGCTGTCCTTCTCTCCCCTCTCCGACGATGCAGTCCCATGCGTCACCATGAAAAAACACAACATAAACACACCAACAAAACCATACACAACAGTTAGAAACAGACTAGTACACCCAAAAGACAAGATACCAGCTGGACTTAAATGTGGAGTCGTTTACAAAATCCCATGCAAACTCTGCAATAAAACATACGTAGGAGACACCGGACGCCAACTCAACACACGAACAATAGAACACAGAAAGGAGTGTGAGAAAGAAACAAGTCGAAAACACACAAGAGCAGCAAAACAAGAAGCAGAAAGCAGCCATAACAGATCACTGCATAAGAGAAAACCATGTAATGGACTGGGACAGCACAAGGATCATAACACCGAACAACAGAAATACAAAAGATGGATTAAAGAAGCTATAGAGATAAGGAGACGTGGATGTGGGACCATGAACAGGGACGATGGAGTTTACACGTTGGATCGTGCATGGGACTGCATCATCGGAGAGGGGAGAGTGGGCAGCAGATGGCGACAACGTCCTCTGCTGCCCACGGATAAACGGAGAAGGAAGTGACGCCACCATCAGCGTCAGCTCTGAAGATGTTTGCAGATGCAAACGAAACATTAGTGAGGTAAAGAAAAACCTTTCTGTGTTTTAAAAAGAACCAAAACTGAAATTAGAAACTAGACACAGTAAGAACACACCAAAGATTTTTGTGACAACGTCTTCAACTAAAGATCCCGGACGAGCCCCCCAAACCAGCACACTACAGATTGAAATGAACATTTATTTTACACATGATTAATATATGTTCAGTTAAAACAACAAATGCACAGAAACTAAGAGCTGCTTTCAATCGAAACTCTAAACTTTCTGTCAGTCTAGTCATACGGAGCTTTTTTACTTTGCATCTTTATTCCAATGCTTCCAGTTGGCTGGTGTGCACCAGTAAAAGCACTCCACATGTTCACATCTCAACCAGGACCTTTACCGAGGGTACCGCCGGGACTCAGCTGCCGCCACCATCAGGATCATAAAATATTAGAATAGAATAGAATAGAATAGAATAGAATAGAATAGAATAGAATAGAATAGAATAGAATAGAATAGAATAGACACTCACTTGCAGCAGCAGCACGAAACAAAAGGAAGAATAAAACAATAACAAGGTTGCAGGTAAAGGCAATAAGCATCATAACCTTCAAACACCAACAGCAGCTAAAAGGGGAAGCGGTTCTCCGGAGCAGAAAGGACAGACTTCATGCAGAAATGTGACTTTAACTCAAATCTTCCCTCGTTTGTTTTTCAGGGAACGTTAAAATAAAGACTAACTCTGTTGTTTAAAAGCAGTCGCAGACGTTCCTGTTGTAACGTGTCGTAAACTCATTGTCGGATCATTCGTCTGTTAAACTTGTTGTTAATAAACCACTCAGGTCACATGACCACTCAGCTAAATCATCACCACCTGCTCCTCATTCAGCTCTTTCGACTACTTCTGCCTTTGCCAGGATCCACTGATTATGTCTTTTTATCCATTTTCTTTTCCCCTTTCCTCTTTTTCATCACAGTTTCAGCGTTTCCTATTTCCATGGTATTTGTAATCCTTTTGTACTCTTCGGTGAAGCGCCGCCTTGACGTTTATATCCTGAGCGGCGCTTATAAAAGGTTGTTTACTCTTCTTCTGAAACCAGCAGGTAAACAACACGTCTGGACTGCAGTAGGAACAGAGAAATCTCGTGGTTTAAAGTGAATTTGCTGTGCTTGTTTCAGACTTTAGATTCGTAACTCAGCGCACATCGTGTCGTCCGTCATCTCAACACCGCTCTCGGCAGACACACATCTGTCATGAGCGCTCGGGGAGGTTGGTCTGCGGTGGAAAGCATCCGTCAGCAGCCAGAATCTGACGGAGCTCATTACTCACGTTACCGGCTGACGATGGCAAAGGGCCTCGGCTCCAAGTCCAGACATCCAGCGTGGCCTCTCACATGGAAGAACACACGCAGCCAGCAAAGCCACCAGGAATGTGTTTTTGCCTTCTGCTGGTGAGCGAGCGCAGCGAGAGAGACAGAAGCATCTGTGTGGGTTTATCTGGAAACGCTATCCGTGCTGAACAAGCGTTAGCGCTGCCGTTACACACTCCTGTCTCACTGCTGCCAATCAGGCGTGTTGGCACGCGGTGGCCGCAGACGTGGAGAACGATCGCAGGGAGAACGGGTTCTAGCAGGGCCAGGAACCAAAACTAACTCTCATCCGGTCCCTTTAACTACTTTTGCTTTAAAGAAACATTCATGGGAATGTGAGGAAAACCAGGAAGCAGCGGACTGACCCAGGTCAGCTAAAGCAGTAGAGTCTTCAGGCGTCTCCGAGGCCTGTTGGCTTGTGGGGAATGAGCTGATCCTGATGCTGCATCTGTTCAGAAACATTCACCTGAGTTTCTGTTAGACGTGTCCATCCACCCTCCCTTCAGCCCACCTGTCCTGCAGCAGACGCAGGAATCTGGATTCCTTCAGATCCCGGCCCAAGGAGCTGAAGCAGGTTTACTCTACGGCAGCGGGGATGTGGGTATTCCACCTGTCTTCATTACGTTTGTGGCATGTTGGAGCGCATGTGCTCACACACGGGAGTGGACAGGCAGATTGTAACCGCTCAGTAACGTGTCCTCAGCAGACTGAGAAAGCTCACCACCGACTTCCAGACTGACTCTGTAGCCGCTGCAGCGTCTCTCTCCTCCGACACGCTGACCCACAGCGTGGTCCAGCTGCTCAGGTGCTCTCCATGTTCAGCAGCACTTACCTGTGTGAGCAGCTGTTGTCTGTGATGAAGACGAACAGAACAACACGGCTCTTCCTCAGCTCAGAGCCAACCCCACAGGTGCAGGTGTGTGGCTGGAACAGGTGAGCACCACACCCAATCAGAGTGGAGCGCACTGGGCTCGGACTATTTTGGTTTTATGAACCTTTTCTGCTCCAAAGCATGAAAGTTAACAGGTGAGATGTGTGGAGCTGCAGTCCTGGAGGGCCGGTTTCCTGCAGCTTGTTGGCGTTTCCCTGTCCCAACACAGCTGATTCACCTGTGCAGCAGCTCATCAGGCTCTGCAGAAGCCTCTGAATCACCTGCTGGTGGACATCAGGTGTGCTGGAGCAGAAAAACACTAAAAGGTGTAGGATAGCGGCCCTCGAGGACCGGAGTTTCACACCTGTGAGTTAAGAGAATTCATGTTTTTATTTATGTTGTTGGCCTGTAAACAAGACTGAACCCACTTTAAAACAGGAACATCCAGGGCACGAAGCTCCCGTTCCTCCACATCCCAAAGATGCTCTATCGGGGTGAGATCTGGTGACTGTGGGGGTCGGTGTAGTACAGTGAACTCATCGTCATGTTCAAGAAACCAGTTAGAAATGACTGGAGCTTTATGACACGGTGCATTATCCTGCTGGAAGCAGCCATCAGAGGATGGGTACATGGTGTCATGAAGGGATGGACATGGTCAGAAACAATGCTCAGGTAGCCCGTGGCATTTAAACCATGCCCAGTTGGCACTAAGGGGCATAAAGTGGGCCAAGAAAACATCCCCCACACCATGACACCTCCACCACCAGCCTGCACAGTGGTAACGAGGCATGATGGATCCATGTTCTCATTCTGTTTACGCCAAATTCTGACTCGACCATCTGGATGTCTCAACAGAAATGGAGACTCATCAGACCAGGCAACATGTTTCCAGTCTTCAACTGTCCAGTTTTGGTGAGCTGGTGCAAACTGTAGCCTCTTTCTCCTGTTTGTAGTGGAGATGAGTGGTACCTGGTGGGGTCTTCTGCTGCTGTAGCCCATCCGCCTCAAGGTTGAGGCTTCACAAACGCTTTGCTGCGTTCCTCGGTTGTAACGAGGGTTAGGCTCTTCTATCAGCTTGAATCAGTCGGCCCGTTCTCCTCTGACCTCTAGCATCAACGAGGCATTGTGGCCCACAGGACTGCTGCACACTGGATGTTTTTCCCTTTTCACACCATTCTTTGTAAACCTAGAGATGGTTGTGGGTGAAAATCCCAGTAACTGAGCAGGTTGGGAAATACTCAGACCGGCCCGTCTGGCACCAACAACCACGCCACGCTCACAATAGCTTCAATCACCTTTCTTTCCCATTCGGACCTTCAGGTTGGAGTTCAGGAGACGGTCTCGACCAGGACCACGCCCCTAAATGTACTGAAGCAGCTGCCCTGTGATTGGCTGATTAGATAACTGCATTAAGGAGAAGTTGAACAGGTGTTCCTAATAATTTACCATTTGAATGTTTAGGTGAGAGCATTTAATACACACTGGTTGAGCACTAGGACCAGACAACTGCTTGCCTGTTTCCCAGTAGATGTTACATTCCCCCCCCCCCCCCCCCCCCCCCGGTCCAGTCTGAACACAAAGATGTTTTAAAGTTTTTACAACAAACACATGACTCTACCTGGTGTGTCGTGTTGTTCTTCCTCCTCCTGACAGACACAAGTCCCCGCTGCTCCTAGCAAACAAAGGTCAGCACCTGCTAATGCTAATGCTAATGCTAATGCTAGGCTCTCTAAACGTTCTGAATCATTTTGAAAAAGCTCATTTCCCACCATCACTGTCTCCATCACTCCGTTTCACAACAAGATGAGTAACTTCTGGCCTGCAGGAGGCTGATCCTTGCAAGAGTGTTACTTAATAAGAACACACACACACACACACACACACACACACACTGGGCCATCATGGGAGGAACAGACTGTAACAGATTACAGCATCGGTGAGTCAAATGTGTGATTTGCTTTATGAGGACGAGGGAAAACAAAAACACATGGACCGCTGGGAATTTGTACACGGAGGATCAAACTCACATAAACACAACGTCTCTGAAAGCTGCATCTAACCAGATTATAGATTATTCTGCTAAATATTCCAGCCTCCTTCATCCTGTGTGAAGGGAGGAAAGTTTTAACTGTAACAGAAAAAACTCCACATGACAGATCTGATGAGGTCAGGTCAGCCGTCCTCCTCCACAGGAGACTAAAGCCAGCATCACACCTCATCCCTCTACCCAGATGTTTCACACACACACACGCACGCACACACACACACACACACACACACACACACACACACACACACACACACACACACACACACACGCACGTTCACACACATGCACACACACACACACATGCACACACACAGGCACACACGTACGCACATGCACACACACATGCACACGCATGCACGCATGTGTGATCAGACTCAGAAGGTTTTACTGCTGTGTGTGTGTGTGTGTGTGTGTGTGTGTGTGTGTGTGTGTGTGTGTGTGTGTGTGTGCGTGTGTGTGTGTGTGTGTGTGTGTGTGTGTGTGTGTGTGTGTGTTGGGGGGTTTCAGTCTGAGCTTCTAATGTCATGTGACAATGAACAACATCTCTTAACTCTTTCTCAGGACCGTTGAGTCTGTTCTTTACATTCTCGTCGTTGTTTGGAAGATAATTCATTTAATAGCAAGTTGTTCATGTGTTCACACGCACACACACACACACACACACACGCACACACACACACACACACACACACACACACACACACACACACACACACACACACACACACACACACACACACACACACACACACATGCGCATGCACACACACACACGCGCACACACATGCGCATGCACACACACACACACACACACAGTAGTATGTCTATGGTTATATTGTGATGTCTTAGTAAATATTCTATTTGGTGAGAGATAAACTTTATTGTATTTATCCTAGTGGATCTATAATTAAACGGGTAAACTAGTAGTAGCACATCCAACGTTAAAGAGAGTAAAAAGTTATTATCAGGAGAGGGAGAATGTTTAAGTGGTTAGCAGCAGTGTGCTAGTCGATGGCCCCCTCCATGAGGCCACCACAGCTCAGCAGAACATCGTTGTAGCTTCTTCTGGGGAGAAAAACACTTAGAGAGAAAATAAAGTTAACAGCTGAAATAGCAGGAAATAATACAGTTAAAGAGCAGATTGTAGAAGAAAGCAGTAGAGTGTGGAAAGTGGTCAGTGTGTCCTCCAGCAGTCTAAGCCTATAGCAGCATAACTACAGAGATAACTCTGGATAACCTATCCTGTTGTGTAGGCAACCCAATAGTGTCAGAGTGGTTAATATTAATTTAATAACTTGTTAAATTACATCAAACAACCAGCCAAATGTATTTTATAAACCCAGAAAACACTCCTTTCTGAGGCACTTAGTGAAGTTCTTAACCATACCAGGTCATGTTTCATCAGAGTTCATTCATTGTCTCATTTAACATCACTGGTTCACCGTTCATAATCATTAGCCTTTCATCATCATTGAAAATAGAAATATAGTCTAATATAAAATATATATTTGTCTCTGAGTCACGTTAATTTAAAGTGTTGTTCTCCTGGCGTAATAAATAGATTTTTATTATTTATTTAAACATAATTTTATACGGAGGAATAACCACTTGAGATGAAACATCTCATTTTCGAATGGGTCCTCCTTCACAACAAAAATTACGAGCAAGACAGCAGAGCAAAAATCAAAACATTACAGCAATCATTTACAGACACACACACACACACACACACACACACACACACACACACACACACACACACACACACACACACACACACACACACACGCACGCACGCACGCACGCACACGCATGCACACACACACACACACACACACACACACACGCACGCACACACACACACACACACACAGCACACACACACACACACACACACACACACACACACACACACACGCATGCACACACACACAGAGGAGCTCAGGAGTTCTCATCCAGGTCATGGTGATCCAGAGGGTTCAAATGAAGGCACCTGGACTTGTTTGGACCAGCTGCCTTGATCCGAACCCTCTGGAGCTTATGTGTAAAACAGCTGACCCAGTAGACACGGATCTCCTGACACACTCTTGGTCACTTTGCACCTGAATCCACTGCAGCAGCCTAACCTCAGTCGGTGCATCAGAAGACGACCCCGAGCCGAGGTGTTCTGCTCCAGCCCGGAACACAACGGTTTCAGTGGTGTTCTGGATTTTGTATCACGCTTCTGGGTTTTTGTGAACACAAGGTCCGGAGTTCAGCCCGTACAAACGTCCACATCACGCCTCAACCTACTTCCTTCAGTCCTTCACAATAAGAGACTAAATTAAACCACAAATGGTACTAATATAAAAAGTTTCTCTGGTAAAGACAAACTATTAGTTTGAACTTCAGGTGTTTTGATGTTTTGAGAACTTATTTTGAAGGGTTGAAGGAAGTTCTTTCATGTCTTCAGAGACCGGAGTTCCTCGTGTTCCTGCTTTGATCTCATGACCTCAGCCGTCCTGACCGTAGCACCTAAACTCACCCACCGGCCCTTTCAGTAATATTATTATTTCTGTTGAGTTTGGAGGAAAGCTGCTCTAGTCTGTGCTTCGCTGCACATGTTGGGCTGCTGTTTGTGTCCAACACTTTGGTTCCATCCATCTGAACACCTCCACACCGACACACACAGCAGCCCTGTAGCAGCACATCTGCTGGCGTGCGTGTGTGTGTGTGTGTGTGTGTGTGTGTGTGTGTGTGTGTGTGTGTGTGTGTGTGTGTGTGTGTGAGTCTTAGGTGGGATTGCGTGCCGTTTTCTGGCGTTTCCTCATGAAGATGAAAAGTGCTGCTCGCCAGCCCAGAGGGGATCCTGGGAAGGCTGAAAAACAAGCCAATAGAAACTCTGATTCCACACCCACAGGAACTTTGACCTCCAGCAGAGAAAACGAAATAAAAAATCCCCTTCTCATCGCCAAGCCAGCACAGCAAGGAGACGGGGAGAAGAACAAAGCCTCTGTGTTTGCTCCAGATGGGTGCTCTCTGACAGCTACAGAGCTTTGTTCTGCTAGACCCGGAGGACACTGCTGCACTCAGACGCCGCCACAGATCCTTGGTTTTTATTATGAGACACAAAGCGAGCAGAAGATCCTCCTCCACCAGAGAGGAGCAGACTCCCACTGCTCTGAAGGATGGTCTCCCTCCAGCTGGTGGCGAGATACCAACCTGCTCCAAAAGCACGCAGCACCCGGCCGCTCATCATAAACCGGGCTGTGTGTCAGACTTCTGCTTCCTGGGTGTCTCCATCAGGCAGGACCTGACCCGGGGGTCGGTGACAACGCTGGAGAGGAAGTGAGGAGGGCCCAGAGCTGACGTTACCTCCTGTAACCTGGGTCCTCAGAGGAAACAACACTGGTGTGTGTGTGCACGCGTGCGTGTGTGCGTGCGGGCGCGCGCATGTGTGTGCCCGTGAAGACTTGACTTGTCTCTCCTCTTGCTCAATCTTCGTCATGTTTTGGTGCCACGCCCCCTGCAGGTGAGGCTGAAGCCAATGATTCTATCTGGTTGTTGTGGAGCAGCATGATGAGTCATTAAGGGCTCTGAGGAGGCTGTTTTAGACACACACACACACACACACACGCACACACACACACACACCGGTTCTTCTCAGCTCCTCGCTCTGAGCCGGGGTTTAATATTTTCCATGTGCTGCGTCCAGGACATTTACAGTTGGCGTCAGGGTGCGCTGTTGGTCTGAAGGGAGGCACTTTGAAGTGTTTGTGGTTTTGCCACATCTGCAGGCAAGATGTGTGTGTGTGTGTGTGTGTGTGTGTGTGTGTGTGTGTGTGTGTGTGTGTGTGTGTGTGTGTGTGTGTGTATGTGTGTGTGTGTGTGTGTTGGGGGGTTTCAGTCTGAGCTTCTAATGTCATGTGACAATGAACAACATCTCTTAACTCTTTCTCAGGACCGTTGAGTCTGTTCTTTACATTCTCGTCGTTGTTTGGAAGATAATTCATTTAATAGCAAGTTGTTCATGTGTTCACACGCATGCACTCACACACACACACATGCGCATGCACACACACACACACGCATGCACACACACACACACATGCACGTACACATGCACACACACACACACACACATGCACACGCACGCACACACACACACACACACGCACGTACACACACACACACACACACACACACACACACACACACACACACACACGCACACACACACACACACACACACACACACACGCACACACACACATGCACGTACACATGCACGTACACATGCACACAGACACAAACACACACACACACACACACACACACACCGCACACACACACACGCGCACACACGCACACGCGCATGCACATACACATACACATGCACATGCACGTACACATGCGCACACACACAAACACACACATGCACACACACACGCGCACACACACACACACACACACACACACACACACACACTCACACACGCACGTACACACACATGCACACACACACACACACACACAC
>SSNQ01000164.1:127881-137881 GCA_006942095.1 Nothobranchius kuhntae | reverse complement strand
TTTTTCTAGAACAGAAGTACAACATCGGCTAGTACATATTTACTCCAGTTACGTATATACCCCAAATTTCTACTTAAAGTGACAATGTGTATTTTACTTGGCCATGGGGGGGGGTACATACACAAATCATTGCAAGCCAGCTATATTTTTGTGTTCGAGTAAGACCTTAGCTACGGATGGCCAGCAGGGTCAAAAATCCCTGGGAGTGCAACCTCCAGCAGAACGACACACATCAGACGCCCTTACCTCACCGGGTAAGAGGTACATGTTTACTTTCATGATGTAGGTCTTTTTTAAAACACAGAGCAGCTTTGTTTACCTGTTTTCCCGCTACGCTTCGTTTGCGGCTGCAAACTTCCTCAGGCTGACGCCGGTGGTGGCGTCACTTCCCTCTCCGCCACCACCATCAGCGTCAGCCTGAGAAAGTTTGCAGCCGCAAACGAAGCGTAGCGGGAAAACAGGTAAACAAAACTGCTCTGTGTTTTAAAAAAGAACTACAGCATGGAATTAGAGATACGACACAGCAAGAACACACCCAAGAGGTACATGTTTACGTTTATGTGTAAAACAACATTTATGAACGGTGAATGTTTTTGTAACCGTTTGGTACAAATCAGTGAATGCCTTTTGTTCTCACAGGCTCCCATAGAAGGAAACATGGCGTCCCCCAGAGTTTTAGACCCGCTCCCGTGTATTTTAGACTTGATTTTATGGTTATATGTTACTAATCCGCCAACAACTGGGCATCATTGAATTCATTTTTAACAACATTTTGATGGATATTTTCAGAGATCAACAGTAAAAATTATACATTGGGTGTTTCTCAGTGCCAAGGAGCCTTGCCTTGGTGTCTTGGCCCCGCCCCCGTTGCCTAGGAGATACGTCATCGGGAGCTGCCAAGACGTGTTCCACTGTTCATGTTCTACTGAGGCGTGTGTTCTCCGTTTGTTAGCCGTTTAGCTAGCTGAGCAAGGATACACGGGAGGTGTTTTGTAGCCTAGCCTTGGTCAAAAATTACCCACAATACACCGCGGTATTTTCAAAAGGACGGCGGATCAGAAGCCGGCAGCTACTTCGGGGACAATTTTCAAGTTTAAAAGTAAGTTAACTAATTTTAAATGTTTTTTAGATCCAAAGAAGTTATCTATGGTTGGTTAGTAGCTTAGTAGCTGCAGCTTATGTAGCTAGCGGGTAGTAACTCACTTATATTTTTAATTTAATAGACATATACACCATTTAAAAAGTAAAAGTCTCGTTATATATTTATATTGAAACTAATACGTATAAAATATAACGTTGTCTCCCATGTCACGTGACGTTACGTGACCGTCGTGGAAGCCACGGTCACGTGATGCAAGTCTGTTCCACTTAACCGTTTCCTTTGACCAAAGAAGGACCGTGTCCTCGTAAGCAAGGCGCCTGGCCTCACAAGACATCCCCTCGCAAGGCCAGGCCCACTTTCTCTTTGTCATGTAACAAAGTAGTTGTACTTAGTTACTTGATGCCGTTGCTTATTCCGGTCCTTGCTGTGGAAGCTGGAGGGTTCGTGGAGTCAGACGAGTTAAAAGAAACTGATCTTCATGCTGGTGACTCACCACAAACCTCTTCAGGAACTGACGAGAACCTTCCAGGTCAACTTTGGATATCTCAACAAAATCTCCCATCATGCCCTCCTCCGACGCCGGGACGTCCTCGTAGAACTGCTGGGCTCGGTAGTAGAACTGCTTCTCACCTTTGATGTACTCACAGGTGACTGGGAACAGCTTCACTGTCGGACACGAGACGACAAACGTGGGGAAGTCAGTCACAAACCTTCATATCGGATCGTTTCCTGACTTCTAGAGGAGATATTAACGGATGAACATTCTCAGGAAATCTGACCTGAAAGTCACTAAATACATCAACTTTATTCATGAATCATAAACACAAAAGTATAAGAAGCTGCTCAGAAAACGACCTAAAAAACAACAAATAAGAGACCCGAAGAGGAAAACCGCAGTTTGTCACTTATTTCATCAAACCTTTATTCAGCCGGAATGGTCCCATTCAGATTAAAAACCTCTTTTCCAAGGGGGTCCTCATAGTCCAAGCATGAATAATTAGGGGCGTGTCCTTTTGATTGGCAGATTGCTGATAAGCTGTCAGCACTAGCAGCTAGCTTTACTTGCTTGGCCTCAGTCTCTGTGCGCGCGGGTTGGGGGCCACAAAGAGGGGGCCCGCGGGCCATGTGTGGCCCCCTATTGAGGACCACTGGTCTAGCTGTAAGCTCTGGGCTAAAAAAAACCAAGAGCTGGCCTAGGTAACGTTAAAGCTAGCCTCCATTTAGTGATCCACAGGTTAAAGCCACATTTATGAGCTACAAAATGTCATTTAAACATAATGTGATTAGTTTAGTAGTGCTAAAGGAGACTCGTTTGGGTTAGGTAGTAAACGTGTGTCCGTGTCGGTTGGTAAATAGCCACTTTTCAAATGCGTCTGACCTACACTGACTTTAAGTGTTTTTTCCTGACATAATCCATCTGCTGCTGCACCTGTATTTAAATACTGAACTGGTCAGTAATATGTTCCATGTTCCTGAGAAGTTTAGTCAAAGAAACATTTTTGTTGTTGTTGCCATGTTGTTCACAACCACCAAGATGTGTGCGTAAATGCCGCTGTAGCTGTGAAACAGGCAGAAGGGCCGCTGGTCAGTATGTATTCAGTAATCCCTACAGGAAGTCTGTGAAGTTAATCTGAGACTAACTGGTACTGATTATCTTTGATGAAAACAAAAAAATGTTTGATATTTCTACTTTATTTATGTACCATAATGGTATATATATATATATATATATGGAATGTCGTTGGTGGAAGTGTTTAAGGTGCAAATAAAATTGTGGGGCTGGCCGCCATAGGAATGCGGAAACGGGATCCATACCCACACCTCTGACTTGCCCGCCCCCCAAAGTCCTATGCGAATGATTGTGTGATGATGTGAGGGAGCAGGAGAAGAAAAATGTGTGTGGATGGGGAGGAATGGCTGGTTGGCCTAGGCCCTCCAGGGAGCCAGCTCCCCCACTGGCCCCAGTAGGCACCTGTGTTCCTTAAATGCCACCCCAGCCCATCTTGCCAGGGCCCAAAGCAGCAGCATCGCAGGCCCCCACGGAGTCCGAGGGCACCAACCCAGCAGAATATCTACT
This sequence comes from Nothobranchius kuhntae, assembly GCA_006942095.1. Taxonomy (NCBI): domain Eukaryota; kingdom Metazoa; phylum Chordata; class Actinopteri; order Cyprinodontiformes; family Nothobranchiidae; genus Nothobranchius; species Nothobranchius kuhntae. Next base: position 134,702 of record SSNQ01000164.1, on the reverse strand, counting down.
CCCATCCCTGCATTCGCACAACTTCCAAAATATGTAAGACATGAGACATCCAGGTTTGGTTGGGTCCTCCCCCTCCTGGACATCCCCCTCCCCCGTGATGGGACAGAGTTGTTATCATTCCAGAGGAGCCAAGGTCCACCTGAGGCCCCTGAGCGTGGGCCAGGCACTGCCACATTAATCAACAGTTTTTCTCATGTCTTTGTGACATTTTTAGACCATAAATAGAAATAAAACTGTGGGTTAAAGACCTGCTGCGGTTGTTGTGGGTCTGGTTATTGCTGCTGAGGTCAGGACAAGACTCAACACAGAGTGTCTGATTGATCTGAGGTCTGATGAAACAGCTGAGGAGTTTCTAAAAGAAGCTGCGTTATTTATAGTCTCCTTGTAATCTAATTATAATCCGACATTTCCTCTGAGATTGCGTCTCTTCTTTTAGCGCAGCCGGCTGTCGTGTTTGCTCCTGACTTACATCAAATCCAACACCAGCCAGAGTGTAAACAGATGCCCTGCAAATACCTGAAATGAAGCTCTTTAATCTGTTCACCAGCTGCTTTCTGTCATCTTAACCTGGATGTTCAACAGGAGTAAACTTTTTATTGTCCTGATCCGATATAAACAAACAAACATCCTGGAAAGGTTCCTCTCCCTGGCCCTGACCTAAAAGGATAGGTTATCCAGAGTTATCTCTGTAGTTATGCTGCTATAGGCTTAGACTGCTGGAGGACACACTGACCACTTCCACACTCTACTGCTTTCTTCTACAATCTGCTCTTTAACCGTATTATTTCCTGCTAGTTCAGCTGTTAACTTTATTTTCTCTCTAAGTGTTTTTCTCCCCAGAAGAAGCTACAACGATGTTCTGCTGAGCTGTGGTGGCCTCATGGAGGGGGCCATCGTCTAGCACACTGCTGCTAACCACTAAAACATTCTCCCTCTCCTGATAATAACTTTTTGCTTTCCTTGACTTTTGATGTGCTACTACTAGTTTACCCGTTTAATTATAGATCCACTAGGATAAATACAATAAAGTTTATCTCTCACCTAATAGAATATTTACTAAGAAATCACAATGTAACCATAGAAACATTGCTTGGTGCGTGTGTGTGTGTGTGTGTGTGTGTGTGTGTGTGTGTGTGTGTGTGTGTGTGTGTGTGTGTGTGTGTGTCCTACCCAGAGGTATCTTCTCCAGCAGATACAGGTAACTGGCGAAGAACTCGCTCCTGAGCGTGTGGTGCAGGTGGAAGGACATGCTGTGGCGACACATGGTGTCGTCCGTCTGCTTCCAGCGGTCCCTGAAGGCCTGGTGAGCTCCTTTGTACTCAACATTTGGAGAAGGGCCATGGTTCTCGTCTTCAAGTGTGATCTCCATGCTGAGCTAAAGTCCAGGAGCGTTTAGACGGAGACTCTCAGCCCTCCAGCTCCCGTTTGGGATTCTGTTTCTCCAGCTGCTGCTAAATCTGTCGAGCTGAGAGGCGACACGACTCCGCCAGCGCTCAGCAATCAGAGCGAGCGGCACTCAGGATGACCTGCCAGAGTTACAGGTCACCCGCTGGGACTCTGGGGGACGTCGTAAGACTTGGAGCTGCAACCCTCCGTTACAAGGTGGGCCCTTAAATTCTTCTGTCGCTGATGTGTGCTAAAGTAGAATAAAAATAAAAGCCCTAAAGAATCTGATCCAGAACATCTCTGATCCAGAACCATTATGATCCAGAACCAATATGGTCCAGAACCAATATGATCCAGAACCAAAATGATCCAGAACATCTCTGATCCAGAACCATTATGATCCAGAACCATTATGATCCAGAACCAAAATGATCCAGAACCATTATGATCCAGAACCAATATGATCCAGAACCAATATGATCCAGAACATCTCTGATCCAGAACCAATATGATCCAGAACATCTCAGATCCAGAACCAATATGATCCAGAACCATTATGATCCAGAACCAAAATGATCCAGAACCATTATGATCCAGAACCAATATGATCTAGAACATCTCTGATCCAGAACCATTATGATCCAGAACCGTTATGATCCAGAACCAATATGGTCCAGAACCAATATGATCCAGAACATCTCAGATCCAGAACCATTATGATCCAGAACATCTAGATCCAGAACCATTATGATCCAGAACCAAAATGATCCAGAACCATTATGATCCAGAACCAATATGATCCAGAACATCTCTGATCCAGAACCGTTATGATCCAGAACATCTCTGATCCAGAACCGTTATGATCCAGAACCGTTATGATCCAGAACATCTCTGATCCAGAACCATTATGATCCAGAACCAATATGATCCAGAACCATTATGATCCAGAACCATTATGATCCAGAACATCTCTGATCCAGAACCATTATGATCCAGAACCGTTATGATCCAGAACCAATATGGTCCAGAACCATTATGATCCAGAACCAATATGATCCAGAACATCTCTGATCCAGAACCATTATGATCCAGAACCATTATGATCCAGAACCAATATGATCCAGAACATCTCTGATCCAGAACCATTATGATCCAGAACCGTTATGATCCAGAACCAATATGGTCCAGAACCAATATGATCCAGAACATCTCAGATCCAGAACCATTATGATCCAGAACATCTCAGATCCAGAACCATTATGATCCAGAACCAATATGATCCAGAACCAATATGATCCAGAACCAATATGATCCAGAACATCTCAGATCCAGAACCATTATGATCCAGAACCGTTATGATCCAGAACCAATATGGTCCAGAACCATTATGATCCAGAACATCTCTGATCCAGAACCAATATGATCCAGAACCATTATGATCCAGAACCAAAATGATCCAGAACATCTCTGATCCAGAGCCATTATGATCCAGAACCATTATGATCCAGAACCAAAATGATCCAGAACCATTATGATCCAGAACCAAAATGATCCAGAACCAATATGATCCAGAACATCTCTGATCCAGAACCAATATGATCCAGAACATCTCAGATCCAGAACCATTATGATCCAGAACATATCTGATCCATAACATTATGATCCAGAACCATTATGATCCAGAACCAATATGATCCAGAACCAATATGATCCAGAACCACTCTGATCCAGAACCAATATGATCCAGAACATCTCAGATCCAGAACCATTATGATCCAGAACCAAAATGATCCAGAACCATTATGATCCAGAACCAATATGATCTAGAACATCTCTGATCCAGAACCGTTATGATCCAGAACATCTCTGATCCAGAACCATTATGATCCAGAACCGTTATGATCCAGAACCGTTATGATCCAGAACATCTCTGATCCAGAACCATTATGATCCAGAACCAATATGATCCAGAACATCTCTGATGCAGAACCATTATGATCCAGAACATCTCTGATCCAGAACCAATATGATCCAGAACCGTAATGATCCTGAACCAATACGATCCAGAACATATCTGATCCAAAACCATTATGATCCAGAACATATCTGATCCAGAACCATTATGATCCAGAACATCTCTGATCCAGAACCAATATGATCCAGAACCGTAATGATCCTGAACATATCTGATCCAGAACCATTATGATCCAGAACCGTTCTGATCCAAAACCATTATGATCCAGAACCGTTCTGATCCAGAACCAATATGATCCAGAACATATCTGATCCAAAACCATTATGATCCAGAACCATTATGATCCAGAACATATCTGATCCAGAACATATCTGATCCAGAACCGTTCTGATCCAGAACCAATATGATCCAGAACATCTCAGATCCAGAACCATTATGATCCAGAACATCTCTGATCCAGAACCGTTATGATCCAGAACCGTTCTGATCCAGAACCAATATGATCCAGAACATATCTGATCCATAACATTATGATCCAGAACCGTTCTGATCCAGAACCAATATGATCCAGAACATATCTGATCCAAAACCATTATGATCCAGAACCATTATGATCCAGAACCGTTCTGATCCAGAACCAATATGATCCAGAACATCTCTGATCCAGAACCAATATGATCCAGAACATCTCAGATCCAGAACCGTTATGATCCAGAACCAATATGATCCAGAACATATCTGATCCAGAACCAATATGATCCAGAACATCTCTGATCCAGAACCAATATGATCCAGAACCGTTATGAACCAGAATTGCTCAGAAAGAACTTCCATGCTAGATGACGGGATTGTCAGAGTTGGCCAATAACAATCTGCTGTGCCTTCCTCTAACAGGTGAATGTTTTCCCTGTCGGAGTTCGCGTTCTGGATCGCGGCGTTGGGAATAACGGGTGTTTGTGTTCATCTGTCCCTGATTTGTAGAAACTTGAACCCAAACGGCTGTAATTTCATCTGCAGGCCTAGAAGAATATCATGTTTCTGCTGAATTCATCACCAGTCGCGGTCTAAAATAAGACACATTACATCAGCTTCACATGGGGAACCGCGGTGCTGAGACAAGCAAATGCCTCACGGAGGGCAAAATGACTGCGTTCCCATATCAGTTCCACCTGCTGGTCGCCGCCTCAAACATCTCATGGTTGCTGCAAGATCATGTATGAGTTTTATTTAGTTCCCACTTGCTCCTGTCAGAGAAACCTGGCAAGCCATCAGGAGTCCCGCCACACACGCACACACACGCACACACGCACACACACACACACACACACACACTAACTACAGCCCTCCGTCATTATCTTGTTTGTTTTGAGGAGAAGACAGACAACTCCCCAGTCTGAGAGTTAAATCTGTGTCAGTGTAATCTTCCTGCCAACGTGAGGTTTTGTGATTATTTCACATTAGAATTCTTACATGTTGCTTCTTTAATTTGGAATGTTTAATTTAGATTCTAGAATGTTTCATTTTATTTTGGATAGATGTTTATTATTCAGATATGACATTTTAATTGTCTAAATATAACTGGTGAGAAAGGGAATTTAAAATGTTTACACCTCGTGCTTATTGAATATACCTTTATTTTGACTTTTATCAGAAACAACACAACACTTTATTGATCCCAATGGGAAATTAAATGTTGTTGTGACTCATATTATTCATAATAATCAAGAATACAATTATTATTATTAGTATTAGCCTATTATTATTATCATTATTAGCCAATTATTATTAATATAATTATTACTATTAATTATTATTAGCCTATTATGTAATATGACATGGAGCCCAGAGAGCTGCCACGTTGTCTGATGAGGTAAAGCCGGAACCAAACAGGAAGTTCGACTGATAACAGTACGCCATGTAAACAGCTAGCGTAGGAGCTACCTAGCTTCAAAAGACGTAATAAGTTAGTCACTTGTTGCCGAGTTAGCGCGGGTTTTAAATATAAACTATAGTTCATTTTAACACGAAGAAAAATTATTTGATGAAAGTACATTCAGCCGTTTTTCTCTTAAATCACCAACAAACCTCCACACAAAGGAAAAAATGTATTTAAAAAGTTTTTATTCGTTTATTTTTTGTGAATTCTTTCACTTAATTTTTCCAGGTGATACAATTCAGTTCATCTATCCATGTTCTCAGGCGCTTCCCAAAGAAAACGTTCCAATTGAGTTGAATTGATGAAGCCGATCAGAGCTTCTACTTTAGCTGCATATGGAGGTCGACACTGATGTTTCCAACTATGATGATTTACTGTCGTTAAGTGTGACTTCATTCAAACCGTGATGACGTCACACTTGGGACAAGCCTCCAAACTAGACAAAACACAAGTGGCAACCCACCTCCCCTTCCACCTCCATCAGCCCTAAAAATGTCATGAACAGAACTCAGAAGACCCAAAATGACACCAAACAGTAAAAATAGTTTAAAAAAATCTTTTATTCTTGGTGAAGTTACCTGAGGCGGGAGAGGCTGGAGACAGAGTCGGAGACAGGCGAAGGTCGTAATGGCAGGCAGATAACAAGGCAGGGGTCAGGAGCGAAAAACGAGGTCCGGAGGCTGAGGTCAGGCAGGGTGGATAGCTGGAAGATTTACTAGCAAAGGCTTTCAATAATCTGGCAGAGACTGGATAGCTGGATGGTTCTTAAATAGCAGGGGAAGCAGGTGTGTGAGATGAGCTGAGGAGTCAGGAGCAGGTGAGATGAATGGAGTTGATGAGGTGCTGACTGAGGTTGCTAGGGAAACCGGGGCTTGGCTGGAGCTTAATGAGGGGACCAGGTGAGCTGCATAAAGGTTGAGGAGGGTGAAAGATTGGGAGTCAGGACAAAAAAGATTAAAATTGTCCAAATGAATTGTCATCGTTTAGGCAAGTTTCTGAGAGAGTAATTATTGCTGGATTATTATAGCTGGATTATTATAGCTGGATTATTATAGCTGGATTATGATAGCTGGATTATTATAGCTGGATTATTATAGCTGGATTATTATAGCTGGATTATGATAGCTGGATTATTATAGCTGGATTATTATAGCTGGATTATGATAGCTGGATTATTATAGCTGGATTATTATAGCTGGATTATTATAGCTGGATTATGATAGCTGGATTATTATAGCTGGATTATTATAGCTGGATTATTATAGCTGGATTATTATAGCTCAGCCAAGCTTTTAACAAGTCAAACTTAGGAAGTAGACCTGTAACATCAAGATGTATTATATAAAGACCCTTACCCATTTAACAAAAGGCTTAAACAAAGTAAACAAAAACAATGCACTACTAAGGCAAGACAGGTAAAAAAACAAGAAAATTCAATTGATAATAATTGTAAACAATTAAATTCATAGAAATAAAAATAGAACCTAACCTTAACCAAAACAATTTAACCCCAGTACACACCTG
>SSNQ01000164.1:117573-127633 GCA_006942095.1 Nothobranchius kuhntae | reverse complement strand
AACCATTATGATCCAGAACCAATATGATCCAGAACATATCTGATCCAAAACCATTATGATCCAGAACCAATATGATCCAGAACCAATATGATCCAGAACCATTATGATCCAGAACATATCTGATCCATAACATTATGATCCAGAACCGTTCTGATCCAGAACCAATATGATCCAGAACCAATATGATCCAGAACATCTCAGATCCAGAACCATTATTATCCAGAACATCTCAGATCCAGAACCATTATGATCCAGAACCAAAATGATCCAAAACCATTATGATCCAGAACCGTTATGATCCAGAACATCTCTGATCCAGAACCGTTATGATCCAGAACATCTGATCCAGAACCATTATGATCCAGAACCGTTCTGATCCAGAACCAATATGATCCAGAACCAATATGATCCAGAACATCTCAGATCCAGAACCAATATGATCCAGAACATCTCAGATCCAGAACCAATATGATCCAGAACATCTCTGATCCAGAACCGTTATGATCCAGAACTGTTATGATCCAGAACCAATATGATCCAGAACATATCTGATCCAGAACCAATATGATCCAGAACATCTCTGATCCAGAGCCGTTATGATCCAGAACCATTATGATCCAGAACCGTTATGATCCAGAACCGTTATGATCCAGAACCAATATGATCCAGAACATCTCTGATGCAGAACCATTATGATCCAGAACCAATATGATCCAGAACATCTCTGATCCAGAGCCGTTATGATCCAGAACCATTATGATCCAGAACCGTTATGATCCAGAATCAATATGATCCAGAACATATCTGATCCATAACATTATGATCCAGAACCGTTCTGATCCAGAACCATTATGATCCAGAACATATCTGATCCATAACATTATGATCCAGAACCGTTCTGATCCAGAACCAATATGATCCAGAACCAATATGATCCAGAACATCTCAGATCCAGAACCATTATGATCCAGAACATCTCTGATCCAGAACCGTTATGATCCAGAACTGTTATGATCCAGAACCATTATGATCCAGAACCAATATGATCCAGAACATATCTGATCCAGAACCAATATGATCCAGAACATCTCTGATCCAGAACCATTATGATCCAGAACCGTAATGATCCAGAACATATCTGATCCAGAACCATTATGATCCAGAACCGTTCTGATCCAAAACCATTATGATCCAGAACCGTTCTGATCCAGAACCAATATGATCTAGAACATATCTGATCCAAAACCATTATGATCCAGAACCATTATGATCCAGAACATATCTGATCCATAACATTATGATCCAGAACCGTTCTGATCCAGAACCAATATGATCCAGAACATCTCAGATCCAGAACCATTATGATCCAGAACATCTCTGATCCAGAACCATTATGATCCATAACCGTTATGATCCAGAACCAATATGATCCAGAACCAATATGGTCCAGAACCAATATGATCCAGAACATCTCAGATCCAGAACCAATATGATCCAGAACCAATATGATCCAGAACATATCTGATCCAAAACCATTATGATCCAGAACCATTATGATCCAGAACTGTTATGATCCAGAACATCTGATCCAGAACCATTATGATCCAGAACCAATATGATCCAGAACATCTCAGATCCAGAACCAATATGATCCAGAACTGTTATGATCCAGAACATCTGATCCAGAACTGTTATGATCCAGAACATCTCTGATCCAGAACCATTATGATCCAGAACCAATATGATCCAGAACATCTCTGATGCAGAACCATTATGATCCAGAACCAATATGATCCAGAACCAATATGATCCAGAACCGTAATGATCCTGAACATATCTGATCCAGAACATTCTGATCCAGAACCATTATGATCCAGAACATATCTGATCCAAAACCATTATGATCCAGAACCAATATGATCCAGAACATATCTGATCCAAAACCATTATGATCCAGAACCAATATGATCCAGAACCAATATGATCCAGAACCATTATGATCCAGAACATATCTGATCCATAACATTATGATCCAGAACCGTTCTGATCCAGAACCAATATGATCCAGAACATCTCAGATCCAGAACCAATATGATCCAGAACATCTCTGATCCAGAGCCGTTATGATCCAGAACCAATATGATCCAGAACATATCTGATCCAGAACCAATATGATCCAGAACATCTCTGATCCAGAACCAATATGATCCAGAACATCTCTGATCCAGAACCATTATGATCCAGAATTGCTCAGAAAGAACTTCCATGCTAGATGACGGGATTGTCAGAGTTGGCCAATAACAATCTGCTGTGCCTTCCTCTAACAGGTGAATGTTTTCCCTGTCGGAGTTCACGTTCTGGATCGCGGCGTTGGGAATAACGGGTGTTTGTGTTCATCTGTCCCTGATTTGTAGAAACTTGAACCCAAACGGCTGTAATTTCATCTGCAGGCCTAGAAGAATATCATGTTTCTGCTGCATTCATCACCAGTCGCGGTCTAAAATAAGACACATTACATCAGCTTCACATGGGGAACCGCGGTGCTGAGACAAGCAAATGCCTCATGGAGGGCAAAATGACTGCGTTCCCATATCAGTTCCACCTGCTGGTCGCCGCCTCAAACATCTCATGGTTGCTGCAAGATCATGTATGAGTTTTATTTAGTTCCCACTTGCTCCTGTCAGAGAAACCTGGCAAGCTATCAGGAGTCCCGCCACACACACACACACACACACACACACACACACAGTAACTACAGCCCTCCGTCATTATCTTGTTTGTTTTGAGGAGAAGACAGACAACTCCCCAGTCTGAGAGTTAAATCTGTGTCAGTGTAATCTTCCTGCCAACGTGAGGTTTTGTGATTATTTCACATTAGAATTCTTACATGTTGCTTCTTTAATTTGGAATGTTTAATTTAGATTCTAGAATGTTTCATTTTATTTTGGATAAATGTTTATTATTCAGATATGACATTTTAATTGTCTAAATATAATTGGTGAGAAAGGGAATTTAAAATGTTTACACCTCGTGCTTATACCTTTATTTTGACTTTTATCAGAAACAACAAAACACAACACTTTATTGATCCCAATGGGAAATTAAATGTTGTTGTGACTCATATTATTCATAATAATCAAGAATACAATTATTATTAGTAGTATTAGCCTGTTATTATCATTATTAGCCAATTATTATTAATATAATTATTACTATTAATTATTATTAGCCTATTATGTAATATGACATGGAGGCCAGAGAGCTGCCACGTTGTCTGATGAGGTAAAGCCGGAACCAAACAGGAAGTTCGACTGATAACAGTACGCCATGTAAACAGCTAGCGTAGGAGCTACCTAGCTTCAAAAGACGTAATAAGTTAGTCACTTGTTGCCGAGTTAGCGCGGGTTTTAAATATAAACTATAGTTCATTTTAACACGAAGAAAAATTATTTGATGAAAGTACATTCAGCCGTTTTTCTCTTAAATCACCAACAAACCTCTACACAAAGGAAAAAATGCATTTAAAAAGTTTTTATTCGTTTATTTTTTGTGAATTCTTTCACTTAATTTTTCCAGGTGATTCAATTCAGTTCATCTATCCATGTTCTCAGGCGCTTCCCAAAGAAAACATTCCAATTGAGTTGAATTGATGAAGCCGATCAGAGCTTCTACTTTAGCTGCATGTGGAGGTCGACACTGATGTTTCCAACTATGATGGTTTACTGTCGTTAAGTGTGACTTCATTCAAACCGTGATGACGTCACACTTGGGACAAGCCTCCAAACTAGACAAAACACAAGTGGCAACCCACCTCCCCTTCCACCTCCATCAGCCCTAAAAATGTCATGAACAGAACTCAGAAGACCCAAAATGACGCCAAACAGTAAAAATAGTTTAAAAAAATCTTTTATTCTTGGTGAAGTTACCTGAGGCGGGAGAGGCTGGAGACAGAGTCGGAGACAGGCGAAGGTCGTAATGGCAGGCAGATAACAAGGCAGGGGTCAGGAGCGAAAAACGAGGTCCGGAGGCTGAGGTCAGGCAGGGTGGATAGCTGGAAGATTTACTAGCAAAGGCTTTCAATAATCTGGCAGAGACTGGATAGCTGGATGGTTCTTAAATAGCAGGGGAAGCAGGTGTGTGAGATGAGCTGAGGAGTCAGGAGCAGGTGAAGTGGATGAAGCTGATGACAGGAGCAGGTGAGATGAATGGAGTTGATGAGGTGCTGACTGAGGTTGCTAGGGAAACCGGGGCTTGGCTGGGGCTTAATGAGGGGACCAGGTGAGCTGCATAAAGGTTGAGGAGGGTGAAAGATTGGGAGTCAGGACAAAAAAGATTAAAATTGTTCAAATGAATTGTCATCGTTTAGGCAAGTTTCCGAGAGAGTAATTATTGCTGGATTATTATAGCTGGATTATTATAGCTGGATTATTATAGCTGGATTATGATAGCTGGATTATTATAGCTGGATTATTATAGCTGGATTATTATAGCTGGATTATTATAGCTGGATTATTATAGCTGGATTATTATAGCTCAGCCAAGCTTTTAACAAGTCAAACTTAGGAAGTAGACCTGTAACATCAAGATGTATTATATAAAGACCCTTACCCATTTAACAAAAGGCTTAAACAAAGTAAACAAAAACAATGCACTACTAAGGCAAGACAGGTAAAAAAACAAGAAAATTCAATTGATAATAATTGTAAACAATTAAATTCATAGAAATAAAAATAGAACCTAACCTTAACCAAAACAATTTAACCCCAGTACACACCTGTTTAATATAAAGGTTTGTTTCCCTGGTGTTTAGCTGAGGAACATCTTGGACCAGGTTCAGAGGATGAAAGCTGACTGGACACTGGTCACATCTTTTCTGGTTGATTGATCAAAACTGAGCTCATTTGTGTGTGTGTGTGTGTGTGTGTGTGTGTGTGTGTGTGTGTGGTGTGAGTCCTGTGTGTGTGTGTATGTGTATTTGTGTGTGTGCGTGCATGCGTGTTTGTGTGTGTGCATGTGTATATGTGTATTTGTGTGTGTGTGTGTATGTGTATTTGTGTGTGTGCGTGCATGCGTGTTTGTGTGTGTGCATGTGTATATGTGTATTTGTGTGTGTGTGTGCGTGCGTGCGTGTGTGTGCGTGTGTGTGTGTGTGTGTGTGTGTGTGTGTGTGTGTGTGTGTGTGGTTGTAATCCCAGATTACTGATAACACTGCAGCTGGGATGAACATAGCTAGCTTTCTCATCATCCACAATGAAACTCCACAGTGTCCAACAGGATAGATGTGGCTGAGCGTGCACGTTGATGCTGACATGAAGTCACCTGCAACCAAGTCTCCTCCGCCAGCTGCGCTCAGTACCGGTCACGTTCTCATTTCACTCAAGTTTGCTTTCCTTAACAACCCTAGTTCTACTTACTGACATGTTTATTGTCCTGTCATCTTCTGCCGTCGACCACCTGACATGTCCCATCCGTCCATTTTCCAGACCCGTGTGGACGAAAGTAAAGAGACACTGGGGGTAAAACCCGGTTCGACCCGGTTCCATCACCATGACAACAGGACCGTTTGTTCCACAGCAGCTTCATCTGTTTCTGGGAGCTGATTCCTTATGTGAGCAGCCAAAAGCATCTCCATTGTGGCGTTCCTCGTGTCCTGGGAAATTCCGTTCCTCCTTGCAGCGTGGATCAGACTCCGGTTTGACTCTTCAGCTGGAGCATCAGGAACGCTGAAGCCTGGCCTGAGTAGAACAACACATAAATGTCAGTCAGGGCCGATTTGTTCTGGATCCAACGGAAACTTCCTGGCCTGTCTCATCCATGCTGCAGGGCTGTGGAACGGGCTGATTACGGGTCGGACCTTCTGACTGAGAGTGCTTAGACTTTAACTGGCTGTGTAAACGACTTCAGGGGTGACGGACCAGGTCGGTCTGACGACGGGTCCCAGCTGGAATCCCGCACGTAAAACCTGCTTCAGGATGAACGGAGGCTTCCTCTCCCTCAGCTTCCGCACCTTCCACGGCCTCATCGCTCATTTTAAGATCGGGGCGCTCTGCATGAACATGATGGAGCGCGAGCTGAAGAGGTGTGGCCTCTGGCAGGACGAGCTGCAGAAGAAGAAGGCTAACATCCTTGAACCTGAACACAGAGCTTGGGTCAGAGTTCTGGTCGGGATCAATCAGAGGTTTAGAGCTTCTTGTGTAGATCCTTAAGGACCAGCACCTGAACAAGGAACACGAGGAGTCTTTCAGGAAGTACCAGCGCCTTCTGATCAAGCAGGAGCAGCTTCTCAGAGGTACGCTCTAGCCTGGTTCTGTGGGTTCGGGGTGTTGTTCTTCTGGGTCACCTTCTCACTCAGAAGGTGGCTTTCTGTCTACACCCTCCTCTCTGCAGTGGCTCTGAGTCTGCTGCTGAACCTGGCTGAAGACATCCACACGGAGCAGAAACCTCATCCACATGCTGGTGAAGGTTCTGGATCGGGAGGACCAGGAGCTGCTGCTGGGGGCCGTCTCCTTCCTGAAGAAGCTCTCCATCTTCCAGTTTCAGCCTCAGGTGTGTGAAAGAGCTCAGGCGACGCTGAGGTGATCACGGAGCTCCAATCAGTCCAGACAACTCTTTGGAAGCTTTATCGGGTCACGTGACACACGTGAAGTCCAGACGAACGGGGACTCTTAAATATGTCTCCAGTTATTCACCATTTGGTCTCCAGCTCATGAGCAACACTGACCCGCCCACCAGGGAATGATTTCAGGAAGTCGTGTGAACATAAATATCAGCTGTTAACTCCTAACTTCATCACGTTGGTTCATCGTTTTCCTTTTAAAGGTAAAGTTAGTCGTCACACACGGGTGAAAATTTTGCTCCACATTTGGCCCCTCCCCTGGGGGGGAGCGGCAGCCCCCCCCCCCTTCCTAGTCCCAGGTCGAACACGTATCACGAGGCCACTGAGCTGGTAGACTACTGAAGTAAGAAACCAGTTGGGGTGACACCAAGCCCCCATAACTCGGGTCTGGATATGAAGCTAAACAGGAAGTAACTAAAACTGCAGTTCCACCCTCATCCACTAGGGGCTGGTGTCAGAAGCGAGCAAATCCTCATTGACTCCCATGTTAAAAATACCAATTTCACAGCAGAAATAAACATGTTTACAGCCTGGTACCAGAACATGTTTCAGGTTTAAATGATCTAGTTTACACTCATGACAACTCTGAGGGGGGTGAATGTTTTTCTCACTCTTCTGTTTAAGTGTATTAAAAGCCTAAAATTCTGTATAATTAATGAGCATCAGACCCACGTGACCACAGAGCTAGCTCCGGGGAAAGGCCTCAGTAGAGCCTCGGTCTGGCCTGGAAACTGTTCGGTCATTTTCAGTCTCTCAACTTAGACCATTAGTTGTAGCGTTTGTGCGTTCTTTTTGGATATTTTTGTGCAATTGTTGGACAAAATGACTTGCTGTGGCATTAATTGCACTAATAGAGCGTCCAAGGAGTCTCCACTTCATTTTTTTCGGTAAGTAAAATTATATTTATGTATTTTAGGTCACTGCCGAGCTGAGCTTAGATTTTAACATGTACTGTTTAACCATGACATTTAAATGTAATAGGGTAAAACCCAGTGCATTTAACATAATGCTGCACTTTAGAAAATGGGTTGAAATATAACATGTTGGTGGAGCTGGGTTCCCACTATCGGTATGGTCCCCTCCCCTCAGCGGCAGCTCGGCGCATATCTGATCGCAGCGGCGCTTGTCTGCTGCGCGGCTGCCGGCTTGTGGAGGTCTCGGAGACCTCTGTGTTCCACCCGGTTCTCCCCAGCGGTCAGCCCGGCATATCTCTGACTCAGAAGCTCCGGTGTTGTGCACAGTTAACTCCGGTTGTAGCTAGGTTGCTACCTCCGTTAGCTTAGCACCCACCTCCGCGTTAGCTTTGGGTTAGCTTGTAGCTAGTTCGACGAGTGTCGTCATTTGATCCCAGCCTTACAGCCCCGCCCTCAGCTCCACCTCTTTTGCCTTTCATGGAATTGTCTGGGCTTGGCGGAACCTGTGACCAACCTCCCATTTTGGCGCCAGTGCTCGGCAAGGCTGCCGAGCACTGGCGCCACCAGTCCCTCCGACCACCGCCAGCAGGCGAGGTGCACCTTTTGCATAGACACGCCCCCTTGCGGGCCCTTCACTCAGCCGGCAGGGAGCTGTTGATCATTCCACGCACTAAGTGCAGGTCACGGGGGGACCGTGCGTTCTCGGTGTTGGCACCTGCACTTTGGAACCAGTTGCCTTTGGTGGTGCGTCAGTCACCCTCATTGGGGGTTTTTAAGACTCGCCTTAAGACCCATTTTTTTGTCAAGGCTTTTCAGGATTAGCTAATTTTACCCGGTTTCGACGCCCCGGCCTCTTAATCATTTTCTGGATTTTAATTTTTGCTTTTACTCTCCTCTTTTAGTTGATTTTATGTTGGTTTTACGATTGTTATATTTTATTCTGATGGTTTTATGTTTTTATTGTGTTGTGTTCAGCACCTTGGGCGTCTGCACTGGTCGCAGCAGGGGCTTTATAAATAAATAAATAAATGAAATGAGGTGGGTTAAGTGCCTTGCCCAAGGACACAACAGCAGCATTCTCTGTCCGGAGCCGGGATCTATAGACATAATCTTCCATCTGCTCCTTTTCTTTTCCAGGTTTTTGTAAATTGTATTTGTTTGTTCATTTTGTTTCTACTGTTTTTAAAATAAATAAATAAATAAATAAATAAATAAATAAATAAATAAATAAATAAAGCAGCAGCCAGGAAGATTTAGACCAAGATGGTGTTTAGTAGTGGGGGTTCTGGTGGGGGCGGGGCAGCAACCCCAGCAGAGAGGCACTAACCATCCACCAGCTCCACAAGTCAGATCGCCAGGTGGTCCCTGGCCTGGGTTTAGGTGTCCTAGGTCGGCTCTGGAGCCTCCAGGAAGTGGAGGAGCAGCAGCTCCACCTCAGACCTCTCCCACATCCTCCTGGCAGCGCTGCACTAGAACCACACACTTCTACAGAAGCTGTTCCACTCTTTGAATGTAAACATTCATCTTCCTTTCTGAATTCAGCTTTTTAGATACCCAACAGCTTCCAGCAGCATGTCTCCGTATCCGTTTGCAGATTCTTGTCCCAACTTCCTGTTTTCAGCTCGTAACTCAGCTCCTCCTCGTCTCCAGCCGTTGAGAAGTTAGCCCCGCTGGTTCCTTGTGAACACAAAGAGCTTATGAGCACCATCTTAGGCCTACTGCTCAACCTGTCCTTCGACACGCCCCTACGCAGTCACATGGTCCAGGCTGGCCTCGTGCCCAAACTCTCCTCCCTGCTGGGTAAGTGCTGGAACTCCAGGGCTTCCCTGTTAGGAATCTCTAGGTGTGAAGGACTCTTTAGGAGGTTGTGAGACGAGAGTCTGGGTTTGGTTCTGGTTCTGAGTATGGTTCTGGTTCTGAGTCTGGGTTTGGTTCTGGGTCTGGGTCTGGTTCTGGTTCTGGGTCTGGGTCTGAGTATGGGTCTGGGTCTGGTTCTGGGTCTGAGTATGGGTCTGAGTATGGTTCTGGGTCTGGGTCTGGGTCTGGGCTTGGTTCTGGTTCTGAGTATGGTTCTGGTTTTGGGTTTGGTTCTGGGTCTGAGTATGGGTCTGGGTCTGGTTCTGGGTCTGGGTCTGGGCTTGGTTCTGGTTCTGAGTATGGTTCTGGTTCTGGGACCGGGTCTGGACCTGACCTCTGACAGGAGTGGCGTTGAAGGCCCTCGGCCCGTTGCGGCGGTAGCTGCTGGCGCCCGCGGCGCCCTGTGGAGCGCTCCGACACAGGCAGCCTTTCATGCTCAGACTTCCTGTTTGTGCTGCAGCTGACGAGGCCCAGAGACGGCTCAGCGGGAGCGTTCTGTACCACATCAGCAGGGACGACACGCTCAGGCCCGTGTCCGCTCACGCCCACCGCATACCGCAGGTAAGACTGGCTAATGTAGCGCGCGGCACATCTGGGAGGTTCTGCTGGCGCTCCTGTCAGAAACAATCCGGTCTCCTGGTTTTCCACCGAGTCCTGCAGAAGCTCATGTGGT
>SSNQ01000164.1:105943-117522 GCA_006942095.1 Nothobranchius kuhntae | reverse complement strand
GTGTGTGTGTGTGTGTGTGTGTGTGTGTGTGTGTGTGTGTGTGCGTGCGTGTGTGTGTGCGTGCGTGCGTGCGTGCGTGCGTGTGTGCGTGCGTGTGTGTGTGTGTGCGTGCGTGTGTGTGAACTCAGGCATCATTAATCATCCACGTTCTCCAGCGTTCCTCCTTTCTTCTGTTGCTCCACATGGAGGTTCCGGCCGCTCCATCCGGACCTCGAGGTTCTGACACCTGATGAGACGAGAGCCTCGTGGCCTCCCCTCTGATCCGGAGCAGATCCCACGGATAAACGGCTGAATTCTGCCTAATCCAGAGCGTTGGGATGGGAAGAACAGGAAAAGTCTGCTGGGTCCAGCATCCCGTCCTGAGGGCGGTTCTGGTGTCTTCAAACGTTTTGGATCATTTGTAACATCTAAAGTTCTGATGGTCTGTAACAGCTAACCGGGTCGCAGTGGTTCTGAGAACCTCCTGTAAACACCTCTAGGTCCTTATGAGGTGTGCTGCCGTGTGACCGAGGTCCAAACCCGGCTCACTAATTAAATCCCACAGACCAGTTAATCCCAGTAGCTCACTGGTTCCTCTGCTGTTTGAAGCTTAATGGGTCTGTAAAGGTTCCCCTGGGTTCTACCTGCTCACTGGGCCCGGAGCCGGTCCAGGTAAACAACCGCTAATGAGAAGCAGGTGTTTGGGTCAGTAGCTGGTTCCGGACAGCCCGGATCAGCTTAAACCTATTACACCAGTAGGACTGATGCTTCCTGCTGTTTCCCATTTAGACACCAGTAGAATCTGCATCTGGTTCTGGTTCTCAGGACCAGTCACCCAACACAGCTGGGCCAGGCTGGCGGGCCTGGCGGACCCAGTCCAGGAGGAGTCAGAACCAGAACACAGGCCAAAAACTGAATAAATAAACACAGCAAAGTCCCCCTTCTGGTTCTGGGTCTGAGTATGGGTCTGGGTCTGGTTCTGGGTCTGGGTCTGGGCTTGGTTCTGGTTCTGAGTATGGTTCTGGTTCTGGGACCGGGTCTGGACCTGACCTCTGACAGGAGTGGTGTTGAAGGCCCTGGGCCCGTTGCGGCGGTAGCTGCTGGCGCCCGCGGCGCCCTGTGGAGCGTTCCGACACAGGCAGCCTTTCATGCTCAGACTTCCTGTTTGTGCTGCAGCTGACGAGGCCCAGAGACGGCTCAGCGGGAGCGTTCTGTACCACATCAGCAGGGACGACACGCTCAGGCCCGTGTCCGCTCACGCCCACCGCATACCGCAGGTAAGACTGGCTAATGTAGCGCGCGGCACATCTGGGAGGTTCTGCTGGCGCTCCTGTCAGGAACAATCCGGTCTCCTGGTTTTCCACCGAGTCCTGCAGAAGCTCATGTGGTGGTCTCGTTTCTGTCTCCAGCGGCACAGAAACACGTTTGTTTTCTCTAAATGGAAGCTGTGAGAGTGGCGTTTAAACGCCTTCGCTCTGATGCTGGATCATCTCGTGTCCGGAGGCCCGGTTCTGATTGAGCCGACCGGGTCGGCGGCTATCGCTGTCCGAGTGTGTGTGATGTTTGTTAGGAGTAAGTGTAAACGCAGACCAGATGTGCTCTTGAGTGTGTTTGTTCAGAGGTCAGCAGCAGATCTGGGCCAGGATGTGACCTCTGACCTCCTCCTGATATCAATCACAGATTCATCACCTCTTTAACCCCCGGAGGTCCCCGCAGCGCTCCTTCAGCCTCTCATTCATGTTCCCGGGTGGATTTATCTTTTGTCTCAAACATCTACCTGTCGGACTCACCTGAGCGCTGCAGCGGCACGCGCTGGATCCAAACCCCGACGGAGCTGGGACTGTGCGAGACGACCAGGAGACAAGGGACCGGCTTCTGTCAAGGATTCTCTTCCTGATCTGCCATGTTGGGTCGATGATGTCATAGCAAACAGGTGTGACACGTTTAGATGACATTTAATCAAATGTCTCAATTACGTCTGATTTTATTCTCAAAATGGTCCCAAAGCTGACGCACATTTGTTGTTTCTGGTCCGTAAGTTGGTTCTAGGCAGGTTCTGGACGGGTTTCAGGTCGGTTATGGATGG
The DNA here is from genome assembly GCA_006942095.1 of Nothobranchius kuhntae. NCBI lineage: Eukaryota > Metazoa > Chordata > Actinopteri > Cyprinodontiformes > Nothobranchiidae > Nothobranchius > Nothobranchius kuhntae. Next base: position 115,457 of record SSNQ01000164.1, on the reverse strand, counting down.
GTTCTGGGTTTTCCACATCCTGTTGTAGAAAATGAAGCCATGGCATGTTTTGGTTACCGCCCACTTACCTGCATTTACCTGCAGACAGTCTCCATGTTTGACCTCATCTGTAAATAATTACAACAGGACGGGCCTGCAGCCGGGCAGAACCGCAGAACCAGCAGGAGGCAACGCCTACAGCGGGCGGAGCTTCCGTTCTGTAGGGTATCCATCTCCCGGGAGACAACGTTCCCACATCCAGGTGTTGTGAGCGTAAGGTGAGGAGAGATCGAGGCCCGGAGACCCACGTGAGGAAAACTGGGAATGTTTTAGACCCTTCAGGAACGTCCTGGAGATCAGATAGAGGTTCAGGTGGAATCCAGAACCTTTTGTCTCACTCATCTCCTCAAAAACAGGGTCAGCCTCTGGTTCTGGACCTGACTTGGGCAGGTGGGGGGGGGCCGTGGTAAATGAGCAGAGGCAGGTGCCAGAGAGTCTAGACGGGGCTGATTGGGGGTCCGGGGCCCCCCAGTATGTGATACCTAACCCAGACCCTGTCTCTGACCCCCCCCCCCCACAGCTCTTCCTGTTTAACGCTGAACCGGGGGGGGGGCATGAGAACAGACCTTCTGATGATGTCGGGTTTCTGGATCGTTATAAAATGCTTGCTGCTCCTTTCTGAGTCAGAGGACTCCGAAGCTCTTTACCCGCTCACCTGCTGCTGGTGATGAGCTACGTGGTAGCCGCAGCTGCTCCGGGACGCTCTGACAGAAGCCACTGGCCGCTCCCAGCAGCAGCAGCAGCGACCGAGGGCACGAAGCCCGACACGCCTGGGTTTGAACCAGCAACCCAGCAGTGACGGGGCACACTACTGATGTGATTCAGCTTGTGTTGAACCGCTTCTATCGGCGCTGTTTTCAGGTGTTTGGGTCGGGTTTGGATCAGACCCAGTACCTCACTGGGATGGGACTGGTAAGAACACGGTTTAGTCTCGGAACCGGTCACACGGTCCTCTCAGTGGTTTCCAGTGGGGTTCTGGTTTCTACTGACCCATCCATGGGATCACAGACTGCGTTTGCTTCTGTTGACGTTTGGAGCTTTTGATTGGCAGCTGATGAAGATGACGTTTGCCTGTGGCGAGCAGAAGATGGCCACTGAGCTCGTCGCACTCGGCATCAACCTGGCAGTCAGCGGGAGCAACGCTCAGCTCATCGTGAAGGTCTGAGCTCCTCAGAAACACCCGAGGAAGTCCGATGTTTCACTCCAACCCTCCTCCTCCTCACCTCAGGGAGCGGGCTGGAGGTGCTGATGAAGAGGGCCCTGAAGCTGAAGGGTGTTCTGCTGATGAAGATGATCAGAAGCCTGTCCCAGCACAACGGACCCACTAAGCTTGTTTTTGGTTGGTGTTCGGGTCATCGGAGGTTCATGAAGGTTCCTCTTGCACCTTTTCTTCTCCTGCTGACAGGACCACGTTGGAGACCTGGCTGCTCAGACCATCCAGGAGGAAGCTGATGGAGTGTTTGGGGACTCTGGCCAACCTGACCATCCCAGACCTGGACTGGGATCTGGTGCTGAAGGAGTTCAAGCTGCTGCCCTACCTGAAGGACCGACTCAAACCAGGTGAGTCCCAGGCGTGTCTTCTGTCCTTACCCACGTCCTCCTGACCTCATCAGGCAGGATGGAGAACACAAACAGGTTTGACTCTGACCTTTGAACCCTGAGCTGTCAACAGCTGGATCGTTGTTCTGGTCCTTTTTAGAACCTTTGGAAGCTGCTGTCCTCACGTCTGCGTCTCCAGGTCCACCCTGAAGAAGACATGCGGGACACTTAAAGCTTCAGTGTCAGATATTTGGCTTTCTAAATGAAACTCACTGAGATGGTTTCAGGAGTCAGAGATGTTTCGTGGAGGATTCATGTAACCATGGTAACTTCTGAGTCGGTTTAGAAGAAATGTCCTGATCCAGAACCAGCCCACAGGACCACGGGAGGCTGCAGCTGCTTTGGATCTTCTGTAGACCCCACAGGGAACTTGAACCATCAAGCTCCTCCATATCTGTGTGAACTGGTCCATTACTACAACCCGCCGCGTGCTCTCAGGTCTGAAGATAAGCTCCTCCTAGCTGTTCCCAATGCACGTTTAAAAAGCCGTGGAGAAAGGGCTTTCTCTGTCTGTGCACCCAAGCTGTGGAACGCATTACCACTGCTAGTGAGGCTAGCACCAACAGCTAGCATTTTTAAATCACGCCTGAAAACTCACTACTTCAACCTAGCTTATACCACATAATTATGGACCTCACTGACATCTGCACTGTTTATAAATGGACTTCACAATTATCGACTTCCGTACTATTGAGGTTCTTTTTAAAATGTTTTTCTAATTTTTTATTCACCCTGTGTCTTATTGATTTTTAGCTGTTAGTTTTGGGGATTTTGTTGTATTTCCTGTTTATCTTTTATCTGTGCTCGACATGTTTGTATACCGCCGGTGTAATTAACCAACATTTTTAGTGTACGGCGCCTTGTTTGGTTGTAATGCCTTGTGAATGCGCTCTATAAATAAAATTGGATTGGATTGGAAGACAGGAACTACAGGAATCAAATGTTGGTTTCTTGATTTTGTTCTGGTCCGGTCGTGTTTGTGTGACAGCTGTTCAGCTCTTGGTGAGACAGGAAACTGTCATGTTCTGCCCCTGCCTTCCTGACTGTGTCCCTCTTCTGCCTCATTAGTCCCTATTGGTTTCACCTGCCCCTTGTTTACCTGCCCATGTGTTCCTCATTTGCCCCGTGTATTTATACCTCCCTCCTTGTTGCTGTCCTTTGTCAGATCATTGTTGTGTTTTCACCGTGTTACGTTTGCTCCTGCTGTACCATCCTACCTGCCATATTCATTAAACCATTTTTATTTTTTCATCCGTTGCTCTTCTGCCTTCTGTCTGTTGTAGAAATATAGTAACAGATTTTTATAAACTATGTTTTTGCTTCTGTGTCAAGTTGTTGATAAGTGTTGGTTCCCTGTAGCCAAAGTACCTGTTTCCAGTGTCAGCCGAATATCAGAGGGTCAGTGATATTAATGATTCACATTTTTATGGAACATTATATTTTGTTGAATACCTTTCATATTTTATTGACAGTTTATTGATTGTGACCACTTACAAATGTTACAAACGTTTTTACAAAGCTGATAAAATTTTTTATCACGTTTTAGTAGGGATGTAAGAAAATATCGATATGGCAATATATCGCGATATTGTTTCCTGCGATTATTACATCGATATTCAAAAGCCGTGTATCTAATTCTTGAAAGAATTTACATGCAAACATTTGTGTGTTTTCTTTTCGTTTTATGCAATTCAGTCGCCACCCGCTAGTTGGCAGCAGTGTGCAACGGGTTTCGTTTTCACCATTGAAACGTAAATCCCTCCGTCATGGTTCAGATACCTCATGTTAAGCATGTTACGTATCAGTTTGGACTGTTTATTGAACATTCTTACAATAAATTCAGTAAAAAAATTGCTTGTAACGTCTGACTGAATGTTATATCGTGATATATCGTATCGTCTCCCCCGTATTGTGATATGTATCGTATCGCCAGAATTTCAAAAATACGCATCCCTGTATTTTAGTCTAAAAATAATTTTAAAATCACATTACTTCAAATAAGGCAACTATTCTTTGATATGATCCAATTTTTCTTATTTTGAGTAAAAACAATCTGCCACATAAGCAAAAGTAGCCTGGCCAGGTTCCTCACAAGCAGAGAGGCACACGAGGGGCGGGACTAGCCAGCTCAACAATGACCAATCAGAAAAAGGCTTTCTTTAGAAGAAAGGCTTTTAGCGCTTCTACTTGTTGTGGTTTTAGAGACATTCAACTCATTTAGACCAGAGGAAAGAGCCGCAGCAGTGTGACGTACGCTGCTCAGCGCTGACTGACTCGGTAAAAATTCTCAGGGAGCGGGGTTACTTGAATAGGAGCGTTCCCAGACCCAATGCTTCCCTTAAGGAGACTGTCTGGTCAGGCTAAAGCAAAAAATGCTGGGCTAAAATTCTTCAAACTAGCAAAAAATACCATACCAACGTTATTTCCATAGCACAGTTTAAGACACAGCGTGAGAGCTGACCGAAGTGCTGAACAGGCAGGATAAATTAAAACAAAAGTAAAAACAATAGGAAGATAAAACACAACAATAAAAACTATAAAATCATAATAGGATGACATGGATCACTGTCTAAAAGACAAGTCATAAAAGTAGGTTTTTAAACGAGATTTAAAACAGGCAGAGAGGACGCCAGCCTGACTGTACTGGGCAGTGAGTCCTAGAGCATGGGGGCAGCATGGTCAAACTCACGTTCACCTCGTGATTTGTAGGCCATCTGGGGAGTGCAAAGCAGTAGATGGTCAGCTGACCTCAACATACGAGTAGGTACATATGGAGTCAGCAGGTCGGACAGATATGGAGGAGCTAGGTCGTGTAGGGCTTTAAAAACAAACATCAATATCTTAAAATGCACACGAAATGTGATGGGGAGCCAGTGAAGATGTTCCAAGACTGGTGTAATATGGCTATGTACGCACGCACACACACACACACACACACACGCACTCACACGCACACCCACACGCACACACACACACACGCACTCACACGCACACCCACACGCACTCACACGCACACACACACACACGCACTCACACACGCGCACACACGTACTCACACACACACACACACACACTCACACACGCGCACACACGTACTCACACACGCGCACACACACTCACACATGCACACACACGCACTCACACACGCACGTACTCACACACACTCACACACACACACACGTACTCACACACGCACACACACACGCACACACTCACACACACTCACACACACACACACACACATATGAAAACTGTCGATTCCAGAGATTCTGTTTGATAAAATGAAGAAAACATTTTATCTTCAAGCCTACAGAATCAGATTTAATCCAGAGGGGTTAGCGAGCTTTCCTTAAATCCAGACGTCAGAAGCTCCATCTTACCTCATCTTTCTGATGAGTGATAAAAACACCGGCCTGGGCGGTAAAAACTGTGCCTGCAGAACTGAGCCTGCAGTATGGGGCTTGTGGAAGTGGGCCTGCAGAACTGAGCCTGCAGTACGGGGCTTGTGGAAGTGGGCCTGCAGAACTGAGCCTGCAGTACGGGGCTTGTGGAAGTGGGCCTGCAGAACTGAGCCTGCAGTACGGGGCTTGTGAAACTGGGCCTTGGTGTTGAGTTCTTTAGAGTCTGAGCTGCAGAGGGGTTCTCCTCTTCTCTGGGTGGGATCAGTGAAGTTCAGAGTTCTGGTTCCGTTCCAGTCCAGGAAGGTTTTAAAGATGCACAACTAATAATTCTGATGATTCAGAACTCGGTGGAACGTTCTGTTGACAGACATGAACCATCCCTGGTGTTCATTTCGTAGAAGGGTTCAGTTGTTTTGTTTTTCGTGACGAACGAATTAAAATGATCACTTCTTTTAAAACTACGTACAACAAATGTTGATCAGCAGGAACTCTGACCGGGACTGACTGACAGCTGGGGTTGGCCGGACGTCGCTGAGCGCTGTTCCCAGACTCGGATCGGCGTAACGAGCTGCAGATTAGCGCCAGGCGGCGCGCCGCGACCAGGAAGTGTTTCATTGAAATCATCAGTCAGGCCCATTAAGCTGTGAGCCACATGAAAGGTGGTGGGCGTGTTCTGGAGTGTGTCAGTGGCTCAGAGAACACACACACACACACACAGGGTCATGGTTATTTCTGTCCTGAACTGCTCACCTTTGACCTTTGCTGCTCGTCTGTAAACGTGCTCCAAGCGGGTCCAAGTCCGGCTGCAGGTTCTGGAGAAAAGCTCCCAAAAGAGCCCTAACCCTCCTGCAGAGATGATGACTGGTGTTACCCGCCCTGATCTGCTTGGTTCTGATCCGTTTCACGGGCAAAGTGGATAAACGTCTTTCCTGTTTTTGTCCCAGTTATGGAAGAGTTCTGATGAGGCATCAGACAGCTAGCTCGGCTGCTAGCCTCCTGGCAACAGAACCAAAGTTACACGGTCCAAAGTTCTCATTTATAAAAGTCAACCACAAGGTTCTGCAGCACCGGTCTGGTCTGGGCCGGCCCGGTGGGACTAGCTCTCACCTCTGGTGATCTCTGCTTCTCCCTCCTGAGGCTGTTCTTGCAGGGAACATCTCATTGATCACGACCTTTGTGGGAATTGTTCCCTTCAGGTGGGAAACGGGTCGGGTCTTTCCTGCCTTGATGTCAGATGTTGAAGGGGAGCGGATCAGCAGCTGTTGGGTTGTTTGTCTTCAGGAAGGTGATGAGGAATGGAGGAAGGAGATCCAGGAGAAGCTCTGCTGGTACCACCGTCAGTGGCTGGGAGAAGCCGCAGAACCTTTCCTGTACGACGACGTTCTGGAGAGGCCCGGCTTGTTCTACAGTGCAGGTACCGAGAGGGTCCAAACGGTTCTGACTGAACCAGATTATTTGTCCAAATGTGATGTTATCTCCAAATATGTGCAGATGGGATCATCTCAACCGACGGAACCATCAATCCAGACTTCCAGAACCACGGTGTGGAAGGAGCAGGATGCCTGAGCAGGTAAGCAGTTTCCCTCTGGTTCTGGTTCTTCTCGGTGCTGATGGTGGAAACGTCTGACCCAGCTGTAAATCCCTAATCCCAGTCTGACTGACAGCTGAGTCTCTGATTGGAAAACTGCCTGTTTACCTTCATCTCATCAGTCTGTACTGTTTCTGAGCCAGATCCGGTTTCGGTCCCGGTTCCAGTTAATCCCAGAGAGCCAACACTCTTCGACTCCTTGTTCTTTCCCACACGCCCTCTGCGTTCTTCTCTGTTGCTCCCGTGCTCTAGCATTCCCAATCCGGCTCCAACATTCCGATGTGAAACCTAAAACTGGAGCTGGTACTGTTATCACCAGGTCACCTCCGAGTCCGTTTGCTGTTTCTGTGATTTGGCAGCTTTTAACCCGATCTGCTGTAGAGATGATGGAGGGATGCCGACGTTCCGTTGCATGAGGTAGGANCAAGTGGAGGAGTTTAAGTATCTCGGGGTCTTGTTCACGAGTGAGGGTAGGAGGGATCGGGAGATCGACAGGCGGATTGGTTCGGCGTCTGCAGTGATGCGGACGCTGAGCCGATCTGTCGTGGTGAAGAGGGAGCTGAGCCAGAAAGCCAGGCTCTCGATTTCCCGGTCGATCTACGTCCCAATCCTCACCTATGGTCATGAGCTTTGGGTAATGACCGAAAGAACGAGATCGCGGATACAAGCGGCCGAAATGAGTTTCCTCCGTAGGGTGGCCGGGCTCAGCCTTAGAGATAGGGTGAGGAGCTCGGACATTCGGGAGGGACTCGGAGTAGAACCGCTGTTCCTCCGGATCGAAAGGAGCCAGTTGAGGTGGTTTGGGCATCTGGTCAGGATGCCTCCTGGACGCCTCCCCGGGGAGGTGTTTCGGGCATGTCCTGCCGGCAGAAGGCCCCCGGGTCGACTCAGGACACGTTGGAGAGGTTACATCTCCAATCTGGTCCGGGAACGCCTTGGGGTCCTGCCGGAGGAGCTGGTGGAGGTGGCCGGGGAGAGGACGGTCTGGAGCTCCCTAGTTGGGATGCTGCCCCCGCGACCCGGACCCGGATAAGCGGAGGAAGACGACGACGACGAGTTTAAGACACAGCGTGAGAGCTGACCGAAGTGCTGAACAGGCAGGATCAATTAAAACAAAAGTAAAAACAATAGGAAGGTAAAACACAACAATAAAAACTATAAAATCATAATAGGATGGCATGGATCACTGTCTAAAAGACAAGTCATAAAAGTAGGTTTTTAAACGAGATTTAAAACAGGCAGAGAGGACGCCAGCCTGACTGTACTGGGCAGTGAGTCCTAGAGCATGGGGGCAGCATGGTCAAACTCACGTTCACCTCGTGATTTGTAGGCCATCTGGGGAGTGCAAAGCAGTAGATGGTCAGCTGACCTCAACATACGAGTAGGTACATATGGAGTCAGCAGGTCAGACAGATATGGAGGAGCTAGGTCGTGTAGGGCTTTAAAAACAAACATCAATATCTTAAAATGCACACAAAATGTGATGGGGAGCCAGTGAAGACGTTCCAGGACTGGTGTAATATGGCTATGTATGCACGCACACACACACACACACATGCACACGCACGCAATCACACATGCACACACACAGACTCACACACGCACACACTCACACACACTCACACACACACACACACACACACACACACACACACACACATATGAAAACTGTCGATTCCAGAGATGCTGTTTGATAAAATGAAGAAAACATTTTATCTTCAAGCCTAAAGAATCAGATTTAATCCAGAGGGGTTAGCGAGCTTTCCTTAAATCCAGACGTCAGAAGCTCCATCTTACCTCATCTTTCTGATGAGTGATAAAAACACCGGCCTGGGCGGTATAAACTGTGCCTGCGGAACTGAGCCTGCAGTATGGGGCTTGTGGAAGTGGGTCTGCAGAACTGAGCCTGCAGTACGGGGCCTGTGAACCTGGGCCTGCAGTACGGGGCTTGTGAAACTGGGCCTGCAGAACTGAGCCTGCAGTACGGGGCTTGTGGAACTGGGCCTGCAGAACTGAGCCTGCAGTACGGGGCTTGTGGAAGTGGGCCTGCAGAACTGAGCCTGCAGTACGGGGCTTGTGAAACTGGGCCTTGGTGTTGAGTTCTTTAGAGTCTGAGCTGCAGAGGGGTTCTCCTCTTCTCTGGGTGGGATCAGTGAAGTTCAGAGTTCTGGTTCCGTTCCAGTCCAGGAAGGTTTTAAAGATGTACAACTAATAATTCTGATGATTCAGAACTCGGTGGAACGTTCTGTTGACAGACATGAACCATCCCTGGTGTTCATTTCGTAGAAGGGTTCAGTTGTTTTGTTTTTCGTGACGAACGAATTAAAATGATCACTTCTTTTAAAACTACGTACAACAAATGTTGATCAGCAGGAACTCTGACCGGGACTGACTGACAGCTGTGGTTGGCCGGACGTCGCTGAGCGCTGTTCCCAGACTCGGATCGGCGTAACGAGCTGCAGATTAGCGCCAGGCGGCGCGCCGCGACCAGGAAGTGTTTCATTGAAATCATCAGAAAGGCCCATTAAGCTGTGAGCCACATGAAAGGTGGTGGGCGTGTTCTGGAGTGTGTCAGTGGCTCAGAGAACACACACACACACACAGGGTCATGGTTATTTCTGTCCTGAACTGCTCACCTTTGACCTTTGCTGCTCGTCTGTAAACGTGCTCCAAGCGGGTCCAAGTCCGGCTGCAGGTTCTGGAGAAAAGCTCCCAAAAGAGCCCTAACCCTCCTGCAGAGATGATGACTGGTGTTACCCGCCCTGATCTGCTTGGTTCTGATCCGTTTCACGGGCAAAGTGGATAAACGTCTTTCCTGTTTTTGTCCCAGTTATGGAAGAGTTCTGATGAGGCGTCAGACAGCTAGCTCGGCTGCTAGCCTCCTGGC
>SSNQ01000164.1:68199-97664 GCA_006942095.1 Nothobranchius kuhntae | reverse complement strand
AACCCATTTTCTAAAGTGCAGCATTATGTTAAATGCACTGGGTTTTACCCTATTACATTTAAATTTCATGGTTAAACAGTACATGTTAAAATCTAAGCTCAGCTCGGCAGTGACCTAAAATACATAAATATAATTTTACTTACCGAAAAAATGAAGTGGAGACTCCTTGGACGCTCTATTAGTGCAATTAATAATAATAATAATACATTTTATTTAAAAGCGCCTTTCAGGACACCCAAGGTCACTTTACACAAAACACGTAATAAAATACAATAAAACAATAATAAAACCCAAAGAAGAAAAAACAGAGAGAAACATTTCAATAAAATCAGAGGTTGTAGGCAGATTTAAACATGTGTGTTTTGAGTTTTGTTTTGAAAAGGGTAAAACTGTCGACGTTCCTGATGTCTGGGGGAAGTGAGTTCCAGAGTCGAGGAGCAGAGCGGCTGGAAGCTCTGCTCCCCATGGTAGCGAGACGGGCAGAAGGAACCGCAAGATGGATGGAAGAAGAAGATCTGAGTGAACGGGATGGGGTGTGAATACTTATAAGGTCTGAGATATATGCCACAGCAAGTCATTTTGTCCAACAGTTGCACAAATAATATCCAAAAAGCAGAAACTACCGTTGTTAAAAGAAATGTGTTAACTTTGAAAATGTGGGCGCAATTTTAATTGTCAAAAACTCCAGCGAACCATTAGTTCATTTTGCTCAAATAGAAATTGAAGCCTGCCTCTAATTCTGGCCCTCCTTCCAATAAAGGCCTGGAGCTTGATGAGCTTGAGTCTAATACAAGCCCGGGCCTGTATTAGAGGATTTACGGTAGTTTTTTTTAAGTAAATATCATTTTTGCGTCCTTGATTACATTACCTATCTTATTCCATATTTTAACTCCATATATAGAGACACAGCGCTCCTTTATAATTATTCTATGCTTAGGTGTTGTAAATAATTCATGTCCTTTTAGTTCATATTTACTGTCTTTTTATAAACCTTCTAAGTACATTTTTAGGAAGGTTTTTTTGTTTGCATTATACATAAATGTAGAAATACTGTAGTCCACTAGGTGATAGAATTGTACTGTTTTTGTTTTTATGAATAACGGCTTAGATGGATCTCTGTAATTACTCCTTGTAATGATTCTTATTGCTTTTATTTTTGCAATATATAGATAGAATTTATATAAGTTTTATATGTTGTGCCCCAGATTTCTATACAATAGTTCAAATATGGTGCAATAAGTGAATTATATAATAAATATAGGGAGTTTTGGTGTATTTCAGATCAGAAAATAAAGCATTTCTACAATAAACAGATGTTCTGATTCATTATTCCTGTCTTACAATCAAGTCTCCTTAAAAGCACTTTAGATAAAACATGTATTGATTTATGATTGTAAATAATCTGTAAAGTGAGAAAAATCATTGTAGAAAACAGAAAATGGTTCTTTAATAAGGTTAGGGCTCTGTCTTCTTCTGGCTGGTCATGTGACTTGGAGCAGCGATAAACAGGTGTGTGTGTGTGTGTGTGTGCGTGTGTGTGTGTGTGTGTGTACATATATATATAGGTACAGGCCAAGGCTGGACATGGTTATAAACAGAGGGCTTGTTTTGGTGTAGAGGAGCACGCAGCTTCTCGGGCAAAGTGAAGATGTCTGGACTGTGTCATGACCTTTGCATTCTATGGCTCTACGGAGTCATGGGCAGTTTGCTTACTTCTGGTGTCAGCCCCTAGAGGATGAGGGTGGAACTGCAGTTTTTGCCACTTCCTTGTTAGCTTCAGGTCTGAGAGCCTGGGGTTCCATCTTGGTCAGGGCCTGGAGAGCAGCAGGCGTCAAATACACAGCGCTGCTGATGAGCACATTCTGGAAGCCATGCCTTTTAAAAACACTAGTTTCCTCACACTGAACTCACTCATTACTGACATTTCTTTGTTTTACTGAAATAGTTACCCTTGGCCCGGCCTGTTGCTGGTCTAGGTTCACTTTGCTGCGTGGCTTCATTTCCACACCCTGCCAGGCTCAGAGCTGTGATGAGGAGCTCATCGGGTTAACTAAAATGCTCCCACGTGCTCGTTGATAAATGCTTCATCTCTGCGTATTTATATTTGATCATGTGACAAGCTCACTTATTCTTTTGTGGTTTTCGAGTAAACATTCTAATAGCGGCGCTCTTGCCCCCTCTACTGGCACTAAACTTATTACACCCACATGCAGCCAGATGCAAACCAGTTTACAACAACAATGGCAGTTAACCGGTTAACTATGTACATACACAGCGTCACATAACTTGAAACTGACGGACCTAGTAGCGGGTCCACGAGCACTTCCATCAACAAACTTTCAACTCAAGAACAGGCTTAACATTCACCAGTATATGCAAACTGCACACGAAGGTAACGGGAAGAGGCTCATCTAAACAACAGAATCCACGTTTTCTACCTCAGCAACACCCAGCGCCGACATTAAGCTGCTAAATGAAAAGCACAAGTCAGAAGTTTAAAATCGGTCTTATCTTTGCTGGTTTACGGTCATAATCAGTGTTTAATACTATGTCCCAACATCACTGACTGGGCTGTTTTTTACCAGCTGGAGAGAGTCTGAGTCTCTTCAGGCCACATTCCATCATTTTCCAGTTCTCCATAATAGAAAAAACTCCATAAGGTGTTCGCAGCTGCTCTACCCCTCGTTCACATCAGCTGCGAAGCGCCAACACTCGTGGAGCGCAGCGATCGTTTCAGCGTGTGTGGTTTTTTTACAAGTCACCAGGGAAACGCGTCAACTCTGAAACTACTGAAACAACAGCAGGCCAGTAAAGTCAACAAAATAAAAAAAACTTTCAAAATAAAACACTGCGATTGATAACTGTGATCATTTTTGTGTATCTAAACAGACTAGAGCAATGAAAATTAACTAAGACACACACACACACACACACACTCTCCTGCAGAGCAAAGGTGTAGGCTGAGTGTGGGGGGGTTGATCTTTAACCACAAGCAAACGGGAAGAGGTGAGAGGTGTTTGCGATCACAACAAGTGAAGATGTACGACGTTAAATTAGTTTTAGAAGTGGAGAAGTGGAAGGAGTCGTAAAAATGCTCCTTTAACTAATTCAGTATTTACAGCAAACTTTGGTGTAATAACTCTGCATAATTATATATATACACCGTATGTATATATATATATAATTATGTATTATATATATATATATTAGGGCTGTGACTTGATTAAAAATTTTAATCTAATTAATTACAGGGTTTGTAATTAATTAATCGCATTTTAATTGTTCAGAAAAATGTGCTCTCAAAGTAAAACTTTTAATTAAAATTATGAGACAGAGAATCAAACATTAGACATAGTTATTACTGTAAACTAAAGCTTCTAATAAAAAATGCATTTTAATTATTCAAATGTCACTGTGTGATATGAAACAAGACCCAAATCAACTAAAATTTATAATTACTAATAGAAAACACCTGCAAAGGGTTCCTGAGCCTTTAAATAGTCTCTCTGTCTAGTTGAATGACTGAAATTAATTTGACTTTGCACCAGATTCTAAGTTTTCCAGTTTCACTTGTTTGTATAATTGGGAGTTTTTATTAGCATTTCTACTCATAATGTAGTAAAACACATAAATAATAATCCTTCAAAATGACAGTAGAACAGGCACAAATATGATCTAGGACTTAAATGTACTAACTTTTAACACCAGAGCAGGCGTGACATATTCTGAGAATGATCAGGAACACTAACTGGTTCCAGTTGGATGACTGGAGGATGATGGGATGATAAAAGATCATGGCGAGGAAATAATGATCTGACGAACAGGTGAGCGGACCTTCCTTACATGGGAAGTCCTGATGTCACGTTAAGAAGGGGATGCTGCAGACCCGCAGATTCACGCCTGCAGCAGCGAATCTGGTGTGATCTCCAGCCTGATCACCACTTCCTCGTTCCTCGCTGCCCCTGATGCACTTAAGCATCCGCCCCTTAGCTGATGGCAGCTTCAACACACCTGCTGCTTAATGATAGTAATGCATGTGATGTTTAGACAGTGACTCGTCTCAGAAACAGAATTCCCCGACAGAACTGTTTAGAAAATCATCAGAAAAGTTTCAGAGTATTTCTGTTTTAACTTCTGTTTTCAACTTTAAGACACGTTGTTTGTGATTGTTTACAGAGCAGTGAGAACACGGAGCGTTCTCCCAGCGGCAGCCAGGTGCCTCTCGTTTGTCTGACTACTTTCATAAACTACTGTTAGGACACAGAATTATTCTGTCTGGTGCTTTCAGCGCTGCACACATGTTACGTAAATGTTAAAAATATAACTTACCGCAACTTTTGTAAAGTTTCCGGTGCCACCGGGCGGCTGCAGCAGAGACGATCCATGAAAAATGTCCGCGACACGGACTCCGTTGTTGTCCGGAAGTTTATTTTTCATAGGTAAGAAAAGAGGCGGACGGGTTTCCTAAATCCTGCATCAGTCCAAGCAAGGCAACTTCTTTCCGTTTTTATTCCGTTTTAGTAGCCATTAGCGCTGTGCATTGTTGTGTGTCAGTGATATTAGGTCTACGAGGAAATCGTGCAATGACAAAGGTTCCGCCTTGCTTGTAATGCAAGTTTAAATGCAATATAATTAAATTATGTATTATATATATAATACATAATTATTTAATTATGTATTATATATATAATACATAATTATCTATATATAATTATGTACACAACCTAACCCTAACTGTCTGGTTTCTAAACCAGGAAACTTACTGCTTATGAGTCCCTTACCAGCAGAGCGGTCACATGACTCTAAGAAGACTTTTTCTCTAACTTTAATAAAAACTCATATTTAGTTTTATACAATGATTTTTCTAACTTGACATGTTAAATACAGATATGTGGATCAGTGAATCTTTCATCTAAAGTGATTAAAAATGTCTTGATTGCTTTACAGTAACAATGAGTCAAAAGGACAGTTTCATGTAGAAATGCATGATTTATGCATTAGACTTGATTTTATTATCAGTCGTGTCACATTCCAGTATCAGTAAAGATAGACATTAGCAGACACAACGGTCCAAAATAAAAAATAATAAGTGTATTAGCGTTGACAGTTATATCATGTTTAGAACCCACAGTGAGGGAAGTAGCCCTCTGAGCACGCTTTCTGAACGCCTCCTACATGTTCTGGTCTCTGATTGGTTCGTCTTCAGTGGGCCCTTAAATAGAGAATCACTTCCTCTATAATCCAGCTCCTGCTAAATGCTGAATGAGAGCCTCTTGTGAGATATAGCAGATCTTTAGCGGCGTAGAACCACCCTTCAGAACCAAAACGGCTTCGTCAGCCGCCCGCAGGCACCCACTCCTGACCCGCTGATGCTACGGCCTTTAATATCCACAAGATGTCCTTTGATATCAAAACAACGTGCGTGCTGAGAAGACATCCTGGCCAGCCCGATCGCCGAGAGCTCTCATCACATGGGTACCGTAGACCTGCACACTGGCGTCGGATGGGTTCAGATTCATTTGATGACTCATTAAACATCACTGAATTCAGCCAGATTATTCTTATTATTCCAGACATCATCCTTCCTAAAACACCTCATTATCACATCCAAGGTCATGTTTGATTAAATCACAGGTTCAAAGCAGAAATGTTCACACACAACCTTCTACTGAGCATCTCTGTGGGAGAACCAAACCCGTTTCCACGGTAACAGCTACGTGAGACGTCCAAGGCTACACTGGGTATTATTTAGGCACTCTGGAGAAAACCGTTAGGTCTAGAGATTTTAAATCAGGTCCAGTTGATGTGTGAAACATGAAGACTGGAGCCTCATCACCAGGATCAGAGCCTCAGACTTGTTGTGGACACTTTTATTTATGAATCTGGTAAACATACGACTCATTTAATGTCTTCAATCTCCTCAAACTCATCAGCAGCGTGCTGGTTTTTACGTCTAAAGAGATTCATGTAAACTTCCAACGATCAGGATTACGGTTCCCCCCAGGAACGTTCAAATAGGGCGATCGTCTTATTTAAACCAAACGATGATCAGAAAGTTTAAAACCAATTTGTTTTACTGACGTGAGTAGTTTAAACAAGTTTTCTGAGGAAAACTTCTTGAAACACCGGCAGGATAATCAGGAATATCCCTGAGGATATTTATAGCAGTTAAAAAATATAAAATATCAAAAATACAAAAACATAATAAGAACGAGAGGCGGAGAAACTTTTGCTTGTTTTTGTTCACTTTTGGTGAAAATGCAACAACGGTGTGAAAACACTCACATTTAAATCCCCACACACTCAGCTGCCCGAGTACGGCGCCCTGTGGAGCTCCAGAACCTGACTGCATTCCGTCTCTATCATTTTTGTTACCGAAGGTCCTGGGTGAGACTTTCATGAGTAAAATCGAAAATAAAAGATTCAGTGGGAGGTTTTTACTCCTGCAGCAGGAACTCAGAACTTCCTTCAAAATAAGAGCCTTAACCACACACCTGTATCTACCCTAACGCGGTTCTCCGAAGAACCCAGACTGGTTTTGGTTGGATGGATGAACTCTGAGTTTATTTGCAGTAGAACTCATGTTGTGTTTCTGGAGTTGACACGAAGCATCGTGGGGTTTTTTTGGTCTTCAGGCTTTTTTGACATTACCAGTTCTTCTGGAAGTACGTTTTGTTTTCCTGCAAACTGGGAAGCTCGAACATTCCTGAGTTTTCCCCCGGAGCGGCCCTGGCACACTCAAGGCCGGTTTTGGGGGTTAAAGCTGTGTGACTGCAGCTCTACAGCGCCACAGTCAGGACGGATCCGCTTCCGGTCTTCATGCTGGGATGAAATTTAACTTCATCAGAGCGGAAACATTAAAAATCCTCCTAAAAACTCTGTTTGGTTCTGAAACCAAACGGGCTCGGGTCAGCTGAGCAGTGGCTAGTTCGATTGACTCGTGTAACTTCGTGCATATTTGTTTAAAAGTCTCTGTAGAGGTTCTGGTTCTGACCCGCCCCTACTCTTCACCGGGGTAGTGCTGCACCAGCTCCTCCACCTCGATCACCTCCGTTACCAGGTCCCGGATCTCTGTGATGCAGTCTGGAGGAGGGGTCTCAGGACTGGGGGGGGGTTCGGGAGACGGAGAGGATGCAGGGATGTGCACGTCAGTGTGCACGTTGGCTCCAGCCTCCGTCGGGGTCTCGGGGGACAGTTCTGGGTCTTTTCCAGCGACCTCTGAGCCTTCAGAGATGCTTGAGGCGTCCCCTGTGGATCCCGGCTCTGAGGGGGGGGAGTCACTTCCCACCGACACATCCAGAGAGTTTGGGTCTGAAGCCGTGACAGATCCAGTCTCCTCCTGCTGGGATGTGAGGTCTTCTGCCTCCTCACCACCAGAGGGCGCCTCTAGCTTGCCCTTGGAGCTGCGGCTCTGCAGCGTTTCCTCAGACCTGGACCCCTCAGCTGAAGGGTGGAAGGGTTCTCCTGTCTGATCCAGGGCCTCCGTCTGACCTGCTTCAGACTTTAACCTTCCTACTGGGCTGGGAGACGTTTGTCCTCCTGGTGGCTCTTTGGTGTCCGCAACGTCCAGCTGAGCAGCTGTCTCCGTTTGGACCAGCGTCTGTGGGGCAGAGCTGTCCTGATTCTCAGACAGGTTCGGTTCATATTTTGGTTCCTTCATAGTTTGGATTTCATGTTCTCTGGTTGCGGGTAGCTCCGCCCACTGACTGGCTCCAGATGTGGAGGTCTCCTCTCCTTTTGGTTCCACCCGTCCCGGCAGTGTGATGATCTCGGTCGCATCAGGGGACACGTCTCTCTGAAGACTTGGAGGGAGACCTTTGACCACCAGAGGAGACGGGGGCAGGACCTCGGGCTTGGGGCTAACGGGGGAGGCCAGGGGGAGGGCGGGGCTGTTAGGGGTGGAGACGGGTGGAGAGGAGAGGCTGGAGCGGCTGCTGTCGGTGAACAGGTTGTGTTTGTGGAGGCTGGCCGCCTCCTTCACCACTGCAGGAGGAAACAGCACGGATTAGACTGGATTAGACTGGATTAGGAGTTTGTCGTCATCTGGACAGATTTTACCTTTTGAGACCTCCTTGTCCAGGATCTCCAGGAGGATGCTTTCATAAACGTTCTCCACGTGGATGAAGTTGGAATATTCAGCAAAGATGTTCTGCTCAAGAGTCTGAAGCTCCTGTCGGGAGACCAGAAACTCGGTCAGAGGGTTCTAGTCAGAGTCTCTGTTGGTGGCTGGCTGGAGGCAAAACCCGGGAAGGAACAGCGGGACTTTTCACTACGGATCACATCAAACGGGTTCCTAGATTATATAATCTGGGCAGGTCACAGGGCAGAAGACTACAGATAATCTGAGACGACTATTTGGTCTCCCACTCATGCCAAAGTCGTCGCCCATCGTTCAACTGAAAATCTGCTGAATCCTTTAAGATCCCGGCGACACACACGCACACACACATACACACACACACACACACACACACACACACACACACACACATACACACACACACACACACACACACACACACACACACACACACACACACACACACACACACACACACACACACACACACACACACACACACACACACACACACACACACACACACACACACAGCGACATGTGAGCGACGCTCCGAAACTCCCGACAGGACAGAGTACCGCCCACATCTAAAGGAACCCTGGCCTCTCAGAACCCAGATGGCCCGGTTCTGAGTGACTTGTTCCAGAACTGAAAATCCAGGATTACAGGGAGATGAGGACCGGATCACGAGTTCATAACAAATCTGGACAAAAACAAACGTACAAAGTAAGAGTTTCAGCAGATTGGTGTTTTTTTTTTCACTGGAGTGAAACTTTAGTTACTTTAGTTACTCTGACTTAGTTACTCTCCTCCTTGCTGCCTGGTCTGAAGGTGTCAGCTCTTACGGTTTTGCAGATGGGACTCAGGTTGTCCTTGATGAAGGGCAGCGTGACGGAGACCAGCGCGTCCTGGAAGATCCTCTTCCTCACCGTGCTGCTGTCGTAGTCGTACTGCTGCAGGAGGAAGAGTTCAAAGGTCATTCAGCTCAGCTGAGCGTCGGCACACATCCTGCTTTTAGATCTCAGTCCTGCTGTGAGGGGAGTTCTGTTGATCTCCCGTAGGACCACGAGGCCTTCAGGCTCCGAGCTGAATGTAGGAAATCTGACAGAAACCGCCGTAGACATCCCATAATCTCACAGGTTACCTAACCCGCTCATGAGAAGCGAGCGTCAACAGCTTTAATGACTAATCTGTAAACGGATCCGAGTCGGCGACACAAACGGACCTTCAGCACGCGATGTTTGGCCTTTTCGATGACGGAAGCGGCGTTCTCCGGTTTGTCCTCGATGATCCTACAGAGCAGGAGCTGGAAGGTGTAGGCGGCGTTCTTCATCAGCTGAAACAGAAGCACACCTTTAAATTAGCCCAGGACCTGGTCCCGGCGGGGCAGAACCGACCCGTTTACCTGCTGCAGGTCGACCTGGGCGCTGTGGACCACTCTGGTGATGTTGAAGAAGCCAAATCTCCCCTGCAGGTGCTGCAGTTTGTCCTGCAGAGATCCCATGTTCTGGTAGCAGCTCAGCAGGCCGGGTCTCGCCATGTCGACCAGAACCTGAGATGGAGATGAGCAGAACAGCAGAAGCTGAGGTTCTAACAGGTCCACAGATTCAGGAGGTTCTGGGCATTTGGGTTCTGAGAGAAACCGACCTTCTTCAGATCTTCGTACTCGGCTCCCTGCAGCACGTCCTGAGAGGCCCGGTCCATCATGGTTTCACTGAGCTGTCGGCCCTCTAGAAACCCGGAGCTGATGGGTTCCATCATCTCCTCCAGAACCGAGCCCAGATATGGCTGAACGGACTCGGAGCAGAGCCTCTCCGCAGGCTTGGACACTTTAGCTGAGAGGAAAAACAGCCTGTCAGAACCGAACCTTCTGCTTGGCTTCAGGCGGCTCAGCACTGGTACCTCGGATCTTCTCCTCCAGCTGTCGTCTCGTGTTGATGATCTGGTCCATGTCAGAGTGCATCAGAACCTCCTGCTGCCGGGCCGAAGTCCTGCAGGACACCTTCAGCACTGACAGGCCGTGCAGCAGATGCTCCTGGACCAGGATGTAGGCCGCTTCCATCGTCTGAAGACAACCAGAACCACATCAGAAGTTTGTTGAAAGGAGAAGCACCTGCAGCAGAACCGGATCAGAACTCACAGCAAACCAAACTCTCTTCTTCTCAGTCCTCCGGGCTCTGAGGCGAGGCAGCAGGTCTCTCTGCAGCGCCGGCAGCAGCTTCTCCATCACCAGGTTGGACATGACCTGAGCACAGGTCATCAGATTTAAGCTGCGGGTTTCATCTGAGCATCAGGAGAGATTTTACTGGAACCCGTTTAAGTCCGAATGAGTAGAAACCAGATCTAAAAGGTTCTAAAGGATCTTGTAGAGCTGGAGCTCTTTTAGGTCACTGGTGACCTGAGATGACCCCAATTAACGTCACATAAATAACCCAAAAGCTGCAGGATCCCTTTCTGTAGCCGGTCCTGAGCCTTTCTCCTGATGTGTAAGGTCACATGACTCAGGAACAACGATCTGCTGCAGGAGACGTTCCGGTTTCTCCAAAGAACAAATAAAAGATGCAGAAGAACAAAACAAACACCTCACAGGTGTGGGTGCGTGTCCTCATTCCTGTCATTACTCAGCTGTGTGTGTGTGTGCGTGTGTGCGTGTGCGTGTGTGTGTGTGTGTGTGTGCGTGTGTGTGTGTGTGAGAGAGAACAACAGGAAGTGGGTGAGCAGCATTAGTGAGAGGTGAGATCGGTTTCCTGCAGCGAGTCCAACTTCCTCAAACGGCCACATAATTGGGAACAAACAACACAATGGAGCGTTGTGGAGTCTGTGTGGGAGAATTCCTGCTGGGATTCAGGGAAAACCAGCAGGAAGAAGCAGGACCAGCTGGGAGACGGGTCTGAGGCTCCTGTCCTCCTGATTCAGGCTCGCCCAGACCAGTTTAAAGGTCTGGTGTGCAGCTCATGATGAACGACCCTCACCTGTACACCACCTGTCACAGTGCTTTACACTACAATTCATCCATTCATTCACACACTGGTGGAGATGAGCTACGACGTAGCCGCAGCTGCCCTGAGGCGCCGCCGGTCCCTCCGCCCACCACCAGCAGGTAAGGTGGGTTAAGCGACTTGCTCAAAGACACAACAGCAGCAGGAGCCGAACCCTCCCTCTGCTCTGGCTCCTGAGCTGCTGCTGCCCCGTTATTTTATTTTATAGGTTCAACTTTGTTAAAGCAGAAGGTAACCACCAGTGGCTGATTGTGGTCACCATAGTAACCAGTCTGTCTCCTCTCATCGTCGTGGTAACCACTTGTGTCCCTGCTTACAGCGGAACTAGAGAATTCCACCTGAACTTCCCGAGACCCTGCATGCTGGCCTTCTGCACCAAACTGTTTTATTCTCTTCAGCTTGGTCCGTTATTCGTTACTTAGAGACTCGATGTGACTTACGTGAACTTGTTTCTTTCAGGGTCGTTTCGTTTGTTCTGGTCGTGTTTATCAGAGCTGACTCGTCTGTAACGGCTACAAGTGTTCCCCTCTTAAATCACACCAAACACAGATCTGGGTCTCAGGAGGTTTAGCTGTTAGAACCAGGGTAGACCCCCGTGGTCCAAACCAGCTAAACCAGTTCTATCAGGTTCTGGTGATGAGGTTGGGGCTTCAGACCTCATCGCAGCTCCAGGAAACATCAGATCTTCAGAAGGAGACGTACCCTGACATCACTTCCTATCAGCATGTCCCATGACTCGTATCTGCCTTTGTCCTGTCGGTAGAGCTGGATGGCTTTGAGGAAGGCCTGGACTTCACACGTCCTCTTCTTCAGGAAGTCTGATGGACAGAAGAGGGGAAGAGGAAGGATGTCACTGGGATTTAACGCCTCAGCGGCGCTCACTACATCCATGTGGATTAAAGGTTTCTGCCCAACGCTCCAAGGTGCAGAGGCAAGCCTGTTGCCATAGAAACCAACATGAAGGTAGTTCAGCTGATGTTGTGAAGCCAAAATATAAAGATGGAGCACCACCAAGGCAGCTTTGTTCTACGGCACTTTTCACACACGGAGGCAACTCAACGTGCTTCTCCAACAGCAAGAACATCAACTTCAACGTGACAGAAAACACAATCTAAAAATGAAAAAGAGACAAAGTTAAAGGCTGAGCTGTTACAGCGCAGAAGGTGCAGCATAGTAGCTAAACGCAGCTTCACCCGGTTTGGTTCTGACCCGGTTCTACCAGCTGACCCAGAGCCCCGCTGGGCGTAGACACCTGAAGGAGATCCCACATGTACTCTGGCCCCATGCCATTGAGTGGTTTATAAACTAGTAGCAGCACTTTGAAATGGATCCTGTGGTTTACTGGTAACCAGTGTAGAGATCTAAGAACAGGAGTGATGGGTTCGGTTCTCCTGGTTCTTGTTAAGACTCTAGCAGCAGCGTTCTGAACAAGCTGCAGTTGCTTCACAGCTTTTGTGGGAAGACCAGTTAGGAGACCATTGCAGTAGTCCAGCCTGCTGGAGATGAACACATGAATGAGTTTCTCTAGGTCTGGTCTGGACGTGAGATCTCTGAGTCGTGTTGTTTGATGCAGAAGACAAAACGCTGATCTGGTTCTAGCCTTAATGTGGCCAGTGAAGCTCAGGTCTGCATCAGTTATGACACCAAGACTTCTAACCCGGGTCTTTGTCTTCGTTCCTCTGGAGCCGAGCTGAGCGGTAACCTCCATCCTGTCCTTCTGACTCCCAAACACAACAACTTCAGTCGTCGTTTAACTGCAGGAGGTTTGACTGCATCGGTCCTTAAGTTGCTCCAAACACTGACCGAGTGAGTCTAGGGGACCACAGTCACTAGGTGATGGAGCTAGGTAGATCTGGGTGTCATCAGCATAGCTATGATAGGTGACGTTGTTATTGTCTATGACCTGACCAGGGGGAGCATGTAGTGGTCCAAGAACTGAGCCTTGGGGGACCCCACATGTCATGGTGATCAGCTCTGGTTTGGGATCACCAGCAGAAACAGCACAACCCTGTCTTGTAGATAAGATCAGAAGCAACTATGGACTGTACCTGAAGGTCCCACCCAGGTCATGAACCTATCAGAAGGATGTTGTGGTCCACGGTATCAACAGCTGCAGTGAGATGGAGCATCATCAGGACAGATGTTCTACCTGAACCTGGATGTAGACCAACATCATGTAATACTGTAGTCGGTGCTGTGGTGTTGTCTACAGCCTGACTGGAGACCATCTAGCAGCTCGTCTCTAAAAGCTGTTCAGCTGGATCAGAGCAGCTTCTTCTGTCATGTTCCATGCAAGGAGGTTAGAGATGGTCTGTAGTTCTTCATCACTGAGGATCTAGTCTCCTTTTCTCTAGAAGAGCTCAGCAGCAGCAGTTTCACTGATGGAGGAACATACCTGATATTAAGGAACAGTTAACAGTCTCACTCCAGCAGCTTCTAAGCAGCTCAACGCTTTTAGAAGAAGTGAGTTGGCAGGTTGTCCAGGCAGCAGGTGGGTGAGCAGAACCTTAACTATGTTCTCCAGCGGTTTAGCTCTGATCACGCCGAGAGCTGCTGTTCTAGTCAGACTGCAGCTGTGTGGCTGCAGCTGTGGTCTGGCTGTGATGGATGGTCTGATGTTTACGATCTTCTGGTTGAAAAAGGAGGCTAACTCATTAGACTTCGTTTGGGAAATGAAACCAGGGTTTAACAGTGTGGGAGACTAGTTAGCCTCTCACTAGTAGCTAACAGAACACGGGCTAGTATGACCACGGATGACTGGAGTTGTGAGTGTGCAGCTGCACTCTGAGGTCTCGTAGATCCGGTAGGCGGCGCTCAGCTTCTCTGATCTGTAACGGATGTGGTGAACCTCCATGGAGCTTCGTGTTTGCTACAGGTGAGTTTGACCTTTTTGGTGCAACGGTGTCGAGGACTTCAAGAGTTTCGCAGTAGAAGTGATTTAAAAGTGAATCAGCACAGCTGGTTGTCAGACGTGTTGATGCATTCATGCGTTCTATAAAAACTGATGCAGGTGATCACCCAGGTACCTTTTTGAGAACAGCTGAGGGGTGGTGTGTAGCCGGTGACACGGATGTCTCAGAGAACACAGAAAAGGTCCGATAGACCCGCACCCTCAACAACCATGTTCCACACATCCACATGTTGGGTTAGGATTAAGTCCAGAGTTCATCCCAGGTCGTGGGTCTGATTGTGGACATTTTGTTGAAGATCAAATAATTCAAGCACCTCAGGAAATTGTTCTGCAGACTTGTTGTTTGCATCCTCAACATGAACACTGAAGTTTTCTAGAGCGCATGACCCTGGAGGCCTGTAGATTACTAAAGCTGGGTTTATGCTTGACCCATGTGCATTATGGAAACCGAGTCGGACCTCCTGCAGCTCGTCTCCGCTGTGAGACAACATTCTCCCAGAGCTCTGCGGCACGCATCCAACGTTATATCATGGCAGAAGTATAAATCTGTGTTGTTCACAACATTTTTTCACCGTGTCCCGTCGTTTCCAACTGTGGCGGCAGTTATTAACGATATTTTGATCATGGTGATCTTTATTGGTCGAATCATAAAGATGTCTGCACTTACGAACCTCTGCCACTACGGGCGCTTGCCACTCCGCCATGTTTTTCCACACAGGACTATCCGCATGGTTAGAACGTTTCCTAGGTGCATGGTGCGGAAACTTTGGGCTGCACTAGAGCTTTTTTTCCCCTGAGTATGTGCTACAAGGCATTCCCTCTCTACTAGAGACCACTGCAGATGTGAGTGACGTACCACTTCCAGCAGCTGCAGGCTGACGAGTAACCAGATGTTTTAGTTTGTTTGCTTTATCAGTAAACTCCACGACTGGCCGCATTATTTAGTCAGGTTAGAGATCCATGGGAAGCTGCTCTCATCCTTTATCTGTTGGTTTGTTTCGGATTTCAGTCGAACTTGTGAGAACTGTTTCATTCACGTTTACATCGGTTCCTTCTCCTCCACTCAGTGGAACCGAAGAACGAAAAGTCGCCTCGGCAACAACGATTCATTTACAGGAACAAACATTTAAAGAGGAGCATCAGGTTATTTGTCCCCACCTTGGTTCTGGTGCCTGATGCAGTCTGACAGGATGGAGATGAAGGCGGCCCGCCTCTCCTCCTGCCTGAAGCAGAAGTACCAGTCCATCCTGTAGGGCAGACGCAGGTATACTGGGAACGGTCCCGGCATTCCTGACACAGGAGGTGCAAAGTCCTCCTTCACATCTGAAACAAGAGAATGTTGAATGACCCGGTGCACTTAGGTTATAATAGTAAAGGTTTATGTTCATGGATGTGGCAGACGCTTTCATCCAAAGTGACGTACAATCGTTAACCTATAGGGCATGTTGGGATGTGTGGGGGAAACCGGAGTACCCGGAGGAAACCCACGCGTGCATGGAGAGAACAAGCAACTCCACACAGAAAGATCACAGCTGGGTTTCCAACCTGCAACCTTCTTGCTGCGAGGCAACTGTGCCACCACGCAGCCCGTAATTAATGCTGTTCATGTGTTAATCAGATCTATTCTGGATTAAACATGAATCTCATCCCGGCTGCAAACCGCTCCAGCCAAGCTGGAGATCACGTTCTGATGAAGCCAACAGGACCACGTCATCTGCAAAAGGCAGAGACCTGATCCTCAGGCCACCAACACAGATCCCCTCAACACCTTGCCTGTGCCTAGAAATCAGAATCGGTGACAAAGGGCAGCCTTGGCGGAGGCCAACTCTCACCGGAAACAAACTCGGCTTACTGCCAGCAATGCAGACCAAGCTCTAACACCGGTCATACAGGGACCTAACGGCCAGCATCAAAGAGCCTGGTACCCCATACTACCGGAGTACCCCCCACAGGGCCCTACAGGGGACACGGGCGACCGCGTTCTCCAAATCCACAAACACATGTAGACTGGATGATGAACTCCCACGCACCCTCCAGGACCCCTAAGGGTATAGAGCTGGACCAGGTCCAGGTCAAAAACCACATTTTTCCTCCTGAATCTGAGGTTCGACAATACAACAGGCCCTCCTCTCCAGAACCCCTGAACAGACTTTACCAGAGAGGCTCAGGAGTGTGATCCCCCTGTAGTTGGAACACACCCTGCAGTCCCACCACCCCGGTCTGCCAGTCCAGTGGGACTGCCCCTGATGTCCACACGATATTGCAGAGCCGCGTCAGCCAACACAGCCCCACAACATCCAGAGGCTTAAGGAACTCTGGCCAGATCTCATTACCCCCCTCCCCCCTGGAGCCTTTTTGGCCACCTCAATGACCTCAGCACTAGAGATTAGAGAGCCCAACCCAAAGATCCCAGACTCTGCTTCCTGGAAGACGTGTTGGTGGGATTAAGGAGGTCTTTGAAGAATTTCACCCACTGATCCACAACGTCCTGAGTGGAGGTCAGCTGCACACCGTCCCCACTATAAACAGTGTTGGTAGCGCACTGCTTTCCCCTCCTGAGACGCAGGACGTTGGACCAGAATCTCCTTGAAGCCATACGAAAGTCTTGCTCTATGGTCTCACCGAACTCCTCCCACGCTTGCGTTTTTGCTTCCGTGACAACTTGGGCTGCATTCCGCTTGGCCTGCTGGTGCCCATCAGCTGCTTCTAGAGTCCCAAAGGCCAAAAAGACCCGATGGGACTCTTTCTTCAGCTTGACAGCATCCTTAATTGTGGTTTTCCACCAGCGGGTTTGGGGGTACCGACAACACTGTGGTAGCAGCTCCGGCCCACTCAGACTCAATGACAAATCACCGTCATAAAACCGTCCACAAAGAGGCACGTAAAGGCCAGCACAGGACGTGTGTGAGCTAGGCGACTATTGTTGAGTAACAGACTTGGTAGTCCAGTGGTTACAGTACCTGCGATGGCACTTTACCTGCTGGACCACCAGGGCCAATACAGCAGCAGACGTGCCCAAGATGCTGTTGTAGATGTGTTTCGTCAGCGCAGGTGTGGGTGGAGTTTCATGTCCGGGTATAAACACAGGCTGATGAAAATCCCTCGTATTTACGATAAATGACATGTCAATGGTACCAACGGTGGTATTTTATCGTATACCGGGCCTACCTTTGTTCTCAAAGGTTCAAAATAACAAGATCTGGCTCCTTTAGGAAATAATGCTCTAAAACAAAAAAACTGGATCAAATAAAACGGTTTTCTGGATCTGAACTCACTGTTGTCTCCAGGAAAGCATTTGTCCACCATGGCCATGTAACTGTCTTCTGCAGTCAGAACAGTGCCCCCTGTAGGCAGCAGCTTGTGGCGTGGAGGAACACCTTTAACAAAAGACTAAAAGGAGAAGAAGGAACTGTTTAATGATCAGTGAACATCTCATTCTGATAAATACCGGTCCAGGTTCATGTTTACCTCCAGGCTCTCATGGCACTCCAGGCAGTAGTTGGCTCTCACCACCACGTACCGTTCCCGCCACTTCCGAGTGTCGTCAAAGTAATGGATGCCCTCCTCATACATAACTTCACCCTCCTCTGGAGGTCCCTGGAGATGGTGCGTTCAAGGGAACAAAATGTGGCAGAATAATGTTTTTTGTCCTCTCTAAAGTCTGAGGTTTTGCAAATCAGAACATCTGGGTCAACACAAGAGATCTAAGAGCTCCATCTCAGGCTCGAAGAACCTCATTGGCTGGTTGTGTAGGACATGTAGAACATGTAGGACAACTAGAAAAGGTCTGAATTATTTATACAAGGGTAGCAGGAGAACGTATCTTCTGAAGAAATCGCAAGACCAAAGTGGAAATGATTACCCACAATGCAAAGCAGCACCAACATCTGAGTTTCTGAGTCTAATGTGAAGTCCCCTAGATCCTAAAGTGTTCTTAAGTTTGATCGTTTGTCTGAAGCTTGGAACAAACCGGGTCATGCAACAGAATCATGATCACCAGAAAACAGAAACAAACTGAGTCCAGACCAGAACCTGGAGGAGCTTTTAGAAGGTCCAACCTGATGGTTCCTTTAGCTTCTACTTTCTGTTCATTATTTATTTATTGGTTCGGACTGAGTTGATGTTCTTGTTTCCCATCAGCCCTTTCACATTTTAGAGGAAGTGCTTTCCATTTCATTCCAGACTCGCCTCTACTTTTCCACGTTAGGAGCCGACGGTTCTCCGGATGAGCCTCGGAAAGCTGCTGAAGTTCCCTGGACAAAAATGACGGTACCCCTAACGTAATATTTTGTTGCACAACATTTTGAGGCGATTGCTGCAATCTAACCCTTCCTGTACTCTCAGTGAGATGTCTGCACTTCCAGCAGGTGTTTTGGCTAGAGGCCAACTGATATATCAGTCAGCCGATATATCGGGCTGATGTATTAAATTTTTTCTACATCGAGCGATAAAATATAAAAATCAGGCACCACTACTAGACTGAAGAAAAGACCCGATGGACCCCAACACACCGTGAGCCAGCCCACTCAACAGTGCGGTGCTCCATGTAACCTTATGTTGAAATAAACGGTAAGATTTTCTTACCTCATGTGTACATGTACACATGTGTACATACACTCAACAAAAATATAAACGCAACACCTATGTTTCTGCTCCGATTTTTCATGAGATGGACATAAAGATCTGAAATTCATTCCAGATACACAATATCACCATTTCTCTCAAACATTGTTCACAAATCAGTCTAAATGTGTGATAGTGAGCACTTCTGCTTTGCTGAGATAATCCATCCCGCCTCACAGGTGTGCCACATCAAGATGCTGATCCGACATCATGAGTAGTGCACAGGTGTACCTTATACTGCCCACAATAAAAGGCCACCCTGGAATTGCCAATTTTGTCTCACAGCAAAATGCCACAGATGCCTCAAGCATTGAGGGAGTGTGCAATTGGCATGCTGACAGCAGGAATGCCAACCAGATCTGTTGCTCGAGCATTGAATGTTCATTTCTCCACCATAAGCCATCGCCAAAGGCGTTTCAGAGAATTTGGCAGTACATCCAACCGGCCTCACAACCGCAGACAACGTGTAACCACACCAGCCCAGGACCTCCACATCCAGCAGGTTCACCTCCAAGATCGTCTGAGACCAGCCACTCAGACAGCTGCTGAAACAATTGGTTTGCATAACCAAACGATTTCTGCACAAACTGTCAGAAACCGTCTCAGGGAAGCTCAACTGCATGCTTGTCGTCCTCATCGGGGTCTTGACCTGACTCCAACTTGTCGCCGTAACAGACTTGAGTGGGCAAATGCTCACATTCGATGGCGTCTGGCACGTTGGAGAGGTGTTCTCTTCACGGATGAATCTGTTTACATTGTTCAGGGCAGATGGCAGACAACGTGTGTGGCATCGTGTGGGTGAGCGCTTTGCTGATGTCAATGTTGTGACCCATGGTGGTGGTGGGGTTATGGTATGGGCAGGCATCTGTTATGGACGAAGGACACAGGTGCATTTTATTGATGGCATTTTGAATGCACAGAGATACCGTGATGAGATCCTGAGGCCCATTGTTGTGCCGTACATCCATGAACATCCCCTCATGTTTCAGCAAGATAATGCACGGCCCCATGTTGCAAGGATCTGTACACAATTCTTGGAAGTTGAAAATGTCCCAGTTCTTTCATGGCCAGCATACTCCCTGGACATGTCACCCGCTGAGCATGTTTGGGATGTGCTTGACCGGCGCATACGACAGCGTGTACCAGTTCCCACTAATATCCAACAACTTCGCACAGCCATTGAAGAGGAGTGGACCAACATTCCACAGGCCACAATTGACAATCTGATAAACTTTATGCGAAGATGTGTTGCACTGCATGAGGCAAATGGCGGTCCCAATGAAGCAAAAAAACTGCACATTCCAGGGTGGCCTTTTGTTGTGGGCAGTATAAGGAACACCTGTGCACTACTCATGATGTCAGATCAGCATCTTGATGTGGCACACCTGTGAGGTGGGATGGATTATCTCAGTAAAGCAGAAGTGCTCACTATCAGACATTTGGACTGAATTGTGAACAATGTTTGAGAGAAATGGTAATATTGTGTATCTGGAATGAATTTCGGATCTTTATGTCCATCTCATGAAAAATCGGAGCAGAAACAAAGATGTTGCGTTTATATTTTTGTTGAGTGTACGTTTGCTTCTCATTTCCTCAATTCTGATGTTATTGCTACAGAAATTCAGCTGATTGATACAAACCCAAACCTCAATAGGTATTAACCTGAAAATGTGGTGGGCGTAACTTAGTTTTTGCACTAGCGCCCCCTAGCTCCATTAAAAATGTCAGACCCAAGTCATGCTTTGACTGAGGATAGTGAAATTTTGTACACCTATGCAACGTCTTAGGACCTACAAAACTCTCCTGGATCCATGCTCCATATCCCACAGGAAGTCGGCCATTTTGATCCAGTTGCGCTAAAGAGTCTCTTTAGAAGCTGGGATTTTTTGCTAATGTAAAACATTTATAGTGGTAACTGAGCAAAGCATTGCAGACTGTTTTATGAAGGTGGGTTATTGTACCACCTCCTAATGAGTTACAGCGTATATCGACAGGCTAGGAGGAAAGGTTCAGTCCGATTGAGGTGACAGCTCAGTTATCGCAGTTGAACGCACGTAGACGTGTCTGGCGCACATGGCTGCTTGTGCGCCACCGGTCGCAGGGCGGTGGGTTGCGAGAGCGTCGGGGATGGGGTGAAGGGGGTGCGGAGGAAGGGAGAGCAGCTTTGCTGCGAGGGCCGAACGACGCTGCTTGCAGCTTTAATTTATTATTAATTTTGTCAGATTCTCGTTATTTCTTTGGCCACTGAGGGATTTTCTTTCATTGACCGAAGGGTACCAGCCATTTTGTTCATGTCTGTACTTACAAACTCTCAGAAAAAAACATGCACAAACAAACCATATTAAAGTTGTACTTACAAGTGCAAAAGGACGATCATTATGTTTGCATTCAATTTGAATCCTTATTTGTCTCTGAGCTCTCATGATTCAGAAAACTCCCAATGTTGACTCTCACTTAATTCCCTTTGTGGTCGGATGTTGTTTTTATTTTTTTAGCTTCATCAGATAAATAATAATAATAATAATACATTTTATTTCGAAGCACCTTTCATGGCACCCAAGGACCGTTTACAACAATAACAATAAACAAAATGTTTTCGTTGTCTCTTCTGAGGCTCCACCAAGATAAACATTCTAAAATAAATGCTAACCAGGTATAGCTCGTCTGTCCACAGGTTAAACATGAATTCCCGTAAATCATGACTTTGTGAGACTTCATGGGAGCAGTCCAGATACTCTGAAGTTGCAAGTGTGTTATTCTGGTCACAAGGGGTGGAGGGGGCTGAGTGACATTCCATTAACCCTGTGAAGGGTCATTTTAGCACATACTGGCCCAAGAGAATAATCTAACATTATGAAGATTTGCCGAGCATGGGCTTTAACCTTTTGTTTGAGCAGCTGTGTGACCTTCTGTTTGTTCTGCTCCAGTTCATCTTCCACCTGAGAGAACCGGGCCACGGAGAACTGCTTCCTGTAGTACGGACTGAACTCCTTCAGCTCCTCCTCTGCTTGCTCTGCAGAAACACATGGAGACAAAATAAATTGTTGTTCGACCTAAATAGCATCATTAATCCTGACAGAGTTGATGCTGAATGTTCGAGGAGTAAAAACATGCAACATAAAGACGAGACAACAGTTTGAGCATAGGCGTCTGAACTATTTTGTATGCCAGCCTGTATCAGAAGGCCTGTTACCCCATACTCCCAGAGCACCCCCCACAGGGCTTCACGAGGTACGCGGTCGAACGCCTTCTCCAAATCCACAAAGCACATGTAGATTGGTTGGGCACACTCCCATGCACCCTCCAGAACCCCTGAATAGGCCTTCCCAGGAAGGCTCAGGAGTGTGACCCCCCTGTAGTTGGAACACACCCTGCGGTCCCCCTTTTTAAATAAGGGGACCACCACCCCGGTCTGCCGGTCCAGAGGAACTGCCCCCGATGTCCACGCGATATTGCAGAGCTGCATCAGCCAACACAGCCCCACAACATCCAGAGCCTTAAGGAACTCCGGGCGGATCTCATCCACCCCCAGAGCCTTGCCACCGAGAAGCTTTTTGAACACCTCAGTGACCTCAGCACCAGAGATTTGAGAGCCCAACTTAAAGTTCCCAGACTCTGCTTCCTCACCGGAAGACGTGCCAATGAGCAGGTCTTCGAAGTATTCGTCCCACTGATCCACAACGTCCTGAGTAGAGGTCAGCAGCCCACCGTCCCCACTATAGATAGTGTTAGTAGCACACTGCTTTCCCCTCCTGAGGCGCTGGATGGTGGACCAGAATCTCCTCAAAGCCGTACGGAAGTCTTTCTCCATGGTCACTGAACTCCTCCCATGCCTGGGTTTTTGCCTCGGCGACCACCCGAGCCGCATTCTGCTTGGACTGCTGGTACCTATCAGCTGCCTCTGGAGTCCCACAGGCCAAAAAGGCCTGTTAGGACTCTTTCTTCGGCTTGACGGCATGCCTAACCGCCGGTGTCCACCAGCGGGTTCAGGGGTTGCCACCACGACAGGCACAGACAACCCTGCGGCCACAGCTCCGGTCAGCCGCCACAACATTGGAGGCACAGAACAGGGCCCATTCGGACTCAATGTCCCCCGCCTCCCCCGGAATATTTTGGAAGTTCTGTCGGAGGTGGGAATTAAAGCTCCTTCTGACAGGAGACTCTGCCAGACCCTCACAATATGTTTGGGCCTGCCAGGTCTGACAGGCATCCTCACCCACCATCAACAGGTAGTGGTCAGTTGACACCTGTCACACACTGCACACGAGTGGTGAGCCCATGGGAACGGGGACCCACGTTTCCTCTTTGGGCTTTCACCCATGGAGCCCGGCCACCAGGCACTCGCCAATATACCCCGCCTCCAGGCCTGGCTCCAGAGGGGGCCCCCGGTTACCCGCATCCGGGCGAGGGAACACGGTTTCCATTTACGTTTTTCTTCATAAAGAGTCTTTGGGCTGCTGTTTGTCTGATCCCTCACCTAGGACCTGTTTGCCATGGGTGTCCCTACCAGAGGCATAAAGCCTCAGACAACTTAGCTCCTAGGATCATTGGGACACTCAAACCCTGCACCACGGTAAGGTGACAGCCCAGGGAGGAGCCTATAGAAACTCGTCGTCGTCGTCTTCCTCCGCTTATCCGGGTCCGGGTCGCGGGGGCAGCATCCCAACTAGGGAGCTCCAGACCGTCCTCTCCCCGGCCACCTCCACCGGACCTAGAAAATAACTAAGTAAATTGTACACACATGCCAGAGCTGGGCTCAACCCTGCTACCTTCTGCTTATGGGACCACCTGCTCTACCTTCTGAGCTATACTGCTGCCCAAAGTAATGCTGGTATGAATATTAATTTATTCAAACAAAAACAATACAAAATAGTGTATTTCTGGTTTACAAAAGCTGAACTGAACTTGCATTCAGTGTTGCTCAAGACAGTTTATTTTCTAAAATTTTAGGGCTTCTTTAACTCTAGATACACGAATACTTGAAATGGAAAGCAAATACAGCACAGAACTGTGAACAGATATCTAGCCAACATGTACAAGTGTTCTATTTGTTAGTTAAATAAAATAGGTAGTCCATCAGTGCTGAACTACATTTTTGGGTAAGTCTACTCATTACAATTAGGTTGTATTTGTGTGTGTGTGTGTGTGTGTGTGTGCGGGGTTGTACCGAGCGGGTTCTGGACCTTAAGCTGGAACATTCCTGTGATTTCAGGGAGAAAACCTCTCAGATTTCATTCCGTTCCGGTGAAGCTGGCTCGGACGCTGAGGCACACACACTTCAGTTTCACGAGAAATGAAAACCAGAAACCAGAGAAATCCCAACCGCCCTTTTGTTTCTTGTGTTTGAAACCACAGAGACGGTTCAGCAAATCAGGATTTTGTGTTAAATGTGTCTGTTTCAGATGATTTCTGTCCTCCACGGTTCAACATGTCTCCTCAGACAAACTCCACCAGGCTCTGGTTCTGGAGCCTCCCAGGATTCAGGCGTGACCTCCTGATCATCTTCGTCTTCCTCACTAGCTTCTTCTCATGCTGCCATTTCTGTAGCTTCAGGATGTTTCAGACTCCCGTGCTGACCTTTTCATTCAGACTCCCTTTTTTATTTTTGTGGCTCTTGTGACGCGCCTGGTTGTTGTCATCCTGAGCGAGCGTTATAACAATCCCCCTCTTTCCTCCTCTGGAGGAGGGGAATTAGAGATGAGGCTGATCGGAGAGACCCAAACCCGAACAGAACCGAGCCTCAGAAAGCTCATTCCAGGTGAGCTAATGGCTCCGTCTGGTTGAACTAAACAACGCCCAGGAGCATGTTTGGAAAATTCTGCTGGAATAATCTGAATCGGATGGATGAGAGCAGATTATCTGGGCAGAACTAAACTTAGGCTGTAACCCGTGTCCTCTCCAGAAGAGCATCGTCTTTCATTTCTGGAGGAAAACAGTTTATCTGGGCCTGCAGCCGTCCTGACGATGCTACAAAACCTAATTTTGGGTGAAATAGTGTTCCTGGAGGATCTGGTAAAGAGATGTAATGAAGCAGCCAGAGAGGCCGGTGGGGGCGGGTGGAGAGTTTTAGAAAGTCAAAGGTCGCAGCTTCCTCTGAAGTCACACGACTGGTCGGTGAGATGCATCCCGGGTCTGCCGGCGAGGCGTGTCACGTCCTATTTGACCCAGTCGGCCTGACTGGACAGCGCTAGAACTGAATAATTCAGGAAGTGATTTCTCTTTCATAAAATGTGTTCTTTACAAACTTAGACAGAATCTAGAACGAGTTATAGTCAGCGCTCCCTCACACTCCACCTCCTCCTCCAACACTTAGAGGAGGCTCATTCCACTTAACCCTCCCACTGTCCTAATGGGTGTGACCCCGCGAGGAAAGCTGACCAGGACTGATGGTTTATCCCTGGAGATAAAAGTCTCGTCTCCTGTAAGAGGACCTCGGCTCGACGAGTCAGGAGATATTTCATCATCACTAATCCTGGTCATGGGTCAGGCCTCGTCTACATTACAGTGTCCAGCTGTTATCCCACTCCATTTTCTTCAAATCTCCAGAGAATTCCTTGTTTTTTAATCTCCAGTCCTGAACTACGAAGGATCTGAGTGAATTCCCAGCTCCTGACCCCGGAGGGTCCTCTGGGAAGTTTTCCTCGGCGGCGCTCTACACAACGATCCATTCGAAAACAATGAACCTGCAACTCCTGGAACGTGGTGTTTGGTAGAAATGCATCATGGCACATGAAGAAAATGCAGTTGGGGTCAAAGTTCACGTTCTGGTGAAACCGGGTCATCGCTTAAAGAACTGAAACAAAACAAATGGAAGCAGAATTTGGGTCAACTGTTTCCACAATGCAGAGGATAAAACTAAAACATTCTTCAGCAGAGAAAATTGAGCAGTTTATTTGAAATATAACTTATTTTTAGTATTTTTAGTTTTTAATTATCTGTTATAAATTATAAACACCTGTACTTATAAGACCCAACACCAGGGGGCAAAACACCTGTTTGAGCGAGACTCGATTATCCTGGCAAGCCAGACTAAATAAATGTGTTATTTAGTCTGGCCACGCCCCATTCACGGCTCTCGGTTGTGGGGCGGGTTCTACCGTTGTCTTTCAAATGATCTCCGCATTCCACTGGACAATGAATGTGACATACTCTTGTTTCACTCTGTTGCATCATCCCGCCCACCAGGCATATAGAGTGCCCTGATTGGCCCACAAAGCGGATAAAGCTCTGTGATTTGTTCACTAAGCAGATAGAGCACTATGATTGGCCCACTATTATGGACCAATCACAGCTCTTTGTGTGTTTGAAACCCCTCTAGAGAGCTGTGATTGGCTAGCCAGAGTCCTGGTAGGAGCTGCGGAGGTTCCAGTGGAGTGTGCCTAGACCATTCTTTGCAAAGCAAGACTTTGGTCTAGTTCACTAGGCTACAGATGTTTCTGAATGAAAACTTGATGCACCTAACTTTTTATCGCTCCTGCTGAAGTTCTGCTGCAGGCATAAAAAACACCTACAGGTCGTTGGTTTCAGGTCTCCGGTTTCCGACTCCAATGTTTGGAATTCTGAGACATTCCGATTGGTACACCTGATCCTAAAACAGGAAGCAGGACTCACACCTGCAGCCAGAGACAAGATGATCCAGAAGATTCCCTTCTTCTCCTGCAGGTTGAGAACCAGAAGGACGTGGTTCTGGAGCAGGTTGGGCGGGAGGATGTTCCCTGACTGAAGGTATGCACATCCTGTTTCACCTGAGAAGCCTGTTGCTCCACCTTAAATATCCACCTTAAATAGTTGAGTTTCAAAGGTCAAAAACCTCCACAGGAAATATTTTAGGAACATTCCACCAGAAAACCACTTTTGTTGTTTGATTTTCCACTAATTGTTAAAAAAAACTAAAATAAAAAGCTAAACTGACTGAAACTGAATCAATCTTCAGGTTCCTGGTGAACCACAGGGCCTCGCTCTCGAGTCCCTGAAACACTCCAAAAAAATCTGCAAGACAACATTCCTGTCAAAGTGGTCGGACTCGCCTCGGTTTAGTTTCTGTTGGACATGAATTTTGAGATACCTTTGGGAGAAGCTAGAGACCAGATGGAGAGTAATCTAAGAACATTTAAAGCTTAGGAAACTTTGTTGGTGCTCACAACGACCCAAGAGCCCTAATAAAGGGCCAAACACAACCCCATAATAAAGCTCTGCAAAGGAAAGACTGGTTTGCCCCGCCCACTTTACCAGGACATGAATACTAAATGAAGTGCATGCTGATTGGGTGGTTTACCCTGATGGCTCTCCGGCTGCCTGTGTGCAGGGAGTGTCTAATAGGCCGCAGGTCGTCTGACCTGTTAAACCAGCTCATCGCTGATCTACAGGAAAGCAGGTGGAAGACAACAGCAAGGTTAAGGCTTGTTAGTGGGAGGGGCGGGGCTAGGATGGTGACCAGCATGACATAAACGCTCCACGACTTCTGCCGCAGAAACAAACACGTGACTTTATGTAGTAGCAGAACCACGGTTCCGTCTGCCTGAATCACAGATGTCCTCTCGGCTCAGGATGGATGGTTTCAGACGTCCAAAAGTGATTTACACCACAGGAAGGTTTCTACTCACAGCTAAATATGTCTACAGATTTATCAGAATTAGGCAAAAAGACGAAAACAGCACGTGTGCGTGTTTCTGAGTCTGCTGGTGTGTGAGAACACGTCAACGTGTTGGCACACGCCACGTGTTCTCACACACGCGCCGACACGCAAACAAAAAGCAAACGGGAAAAATTCCACAGCAGGATCAGATTTCCCCCTCAGAGCCACGGAGCTGCTGCGAACAAAATCCTCCCGAAGAGGTGAGAAAGCTTCCAGAAAGATCCAGATGGAACTTTACTGAAGTGTGTGTGTGTGTGTGTGTGTGTGTGTGTGTGTGTGTGTGCGTGCGTGCGTGCGTGCGTGCGTGTGTGTGTTTAAGACACGAATGTCATGAACGTCTCAACCTGAACATCTCATGACTGAACGTCTGATGGACGATCTTCCATCGTAGCCCCTGACCCTCAGAAGGACCTCCTGTAGCTTGGTCTCTACATCTTTGGCCTTAGGTATGCAGCGTTGTTCCTAATAAATACCTGACCAGTAAACAAATGCTTAAAGAGTAAATAATTTTATAGCAGCTGAAGTCTCTAAAACGTCTAGTTAGAACCAAAGAGAAGGAACGGAGTATCATGAGCTAATTATGAAGATGGCGTCTGAGACTACATTTGAAAGGTAGAAGAGGTACAATTTGTTCTTTAGTAAAGAAAAACATAAATTATCTCTTCTCTCTGCTCCTTTTCATTCATATTTATTTTGTGTGTACGTTCTGTTTGCTCTTGTTTTTCTTTAGAATGAAGTAAATCTAAGAAAAATGAAAGTTCATCGTGATCTCGGCCTCGTCTGATGATCAGTCTGCTGCCTGACTCTGAAGGGCAGCAGGGAGAGGAGACTGCTGAGCGGTGCATTAATCTGTGTGTTATGTCATTTATAGATTTATAGCTTTTGCTCCTTTTGGGGTGTTTAACGGTGCAAAGGACCCAGTGAGCTGACCTGGGCTTGAGGTTGCAGCTCCTCATCAGAGCACTGGTCAAGTTGTCAATCATTCTTTTTATTTTCTGCTCTGTTGATGTGACTAGCCTAGCCTAGCCTAGCCTAGCATAGCCACCTCTCTGACTGACTGCATCAGGGTACAGAATATCTGGACCACAGCCAGCGGTGGGTGGGGGGTTCGGGCCCGCGAGCCACATATTTCTGACCCGAGATCCACATTGTGTCTACTGAGCTGCTAGTCTTTCATTAATTCCACGTTGCCAGCGTAAGTCCTGGTCATCACACGCCGACTACAGTCAGCTTCACTTCAGGAGCGGCTCGCTGCTGTCAGGCTGCAGACAGTTTAGCCCCGCTCCGGGTTGGACCGTGGACTCGTTGGGTGTGGATGTGACCCGTTACGATTTATATTTTAGTATCTAACCAATTTCCCTCTGGGATTAATAAAGTATTTTTGAATTGAATTGAATCTAGTTTAGTGTCTGCTGTTGAAGCACAGGAAGACTTTTTGCTACGGGGTTATTTTGCCTCCAACAGCTGGCCGCTCAAGTGAGACCTAGGACTTTTTTATGTATGTTTCAGGATCAATTTTAAGGGTTTTTCTGATGGTTTTTAAGTGTCAACGGTCTTGGGCCTTCTAATCTCTCAGAACTGCTTTTACCGTATGAACCCTCACGGCCTCTGCGCTCCTCTGGCAGGCGTCTCCTGGTCATCCCTAAAGTCAGGACACACACTCACGGCGAGGCGTCCTTCCAGTATCACGGCCCTCGCCTCTGGAACGAGCTGCCAGAGGATCTCAGGGCCACAGAGAACGTTGATGTTTTTAAGTCCAGGCTCAAGACCCGCCTCTTTAGGTTAGCTTTTATCTAATTATTTACTATAGTTTTATTTCTCGTTTTATATGATTATATTTTAGCAGTTTCATTATTTAATAATATTATTGTTTTACTGTCTATATGAATTTATTTATTACTTATTTTCTTACTTTTGTCATTTATATTAGCTCTTTTATTTTTGTATTTTTACTCATTTCATCCAGTGTTTTCTCTGTGGGGGGGCCCTCTGCCCCAGGGGCGGTGGTCGACTGTTGCTTCCTGGGCGCTCTACAGGTAGGTAGTGTTAAGTGGAGGTGGGGGTCTATGCTCCCCCTCCTCTGTGCGTCCTGACTTAGTGTGGAAGACCTGATGCTGCCGGGGCAGACGGCTCCTCTGATGGCGTTTCCTTGCGTTACCTTACTTGGCTCATCTGGACTCAGCCAAATATAAATTTTTGTTTGTGTGTGTGTGTGTG